>JANIJG010005084.1:0-23180 GCA_024611175.1 Megaceryle torquata | reverse complement strand
AAGCTGGAGCACAAGAGGTTCCACCTTAACATGAGGAGGAACTTCTTTACTGTAAGGGTCACAGAGCACTGGAATGGTCTCCCCAGAGAGGTTGTGGAGTCTCCTTCTCTGGAGACTTTCAAAACCTGCTTGGATGCATTCCTTTGTGACCTTTGCTAGATTATATGATCCTGCTCTGGCAGCGGGGCTAGACTTGACAATCTCCAAGGTCCCTTCCAACCCCTGACATCCTGTGTGTGTGATCCTGTGTGTGTGAACTTCTTGCCTTGATAGGCTGTGGAATGTCCATCTGTGGAGATATCTGAAACCAACTTAAACTTGATTCTGATATGTTCTAGATCACCCTGCTTGAGCAGGAGGATTGGACTCAATCTCAAGAGTTACCTTTTATCCTCAACAATTTTGTAATTCTGTGATAGTCTTTAATAGTTGAGCTATTTAGGTCACAGTAAAGCAGACACTGCCATTTGAGAAGCTGAATTGCTATTTGAACTCATTTGATCTCAGTTAGGTTGCCCACATGTAACTCTCGTGCCATTTTACATGTCTTCTAATATACAGGGCTGACAGATATGGCAAAGGAAAAATTTATGCTGCTCTGGAGCTATATCTGGAGTCTCGTCATGTTACTTTAGGGCAACTTTGGCAACCAAATTGACTAATCCAGCTGTATTGACTAGATCTCTGCTGACTGTAACATGACCTTGGATAGTTAATTCAATGCAGAGCTCTAAACTTAGGTTTCTCAGATCATGATGGTTCAGATAACTTCTGTTGAGAAAGGAAGTTGGTCAATGCCAGGATATGTGTATATATAGTGTATAGACTATATATATATATTCAGTGTATTTAGACATCATAACTTTGTATTTAAATTGGTATAGGATATAAAGAATTGTTTTCCATTCATCTCTAGGTCTTACAGATTAAAAATTAACCATATCTATCAGTCTGTCCTTCTTCCATAACAGGAAATGTATTAGACAGTTTGTTCTTCAGCCTAACTAAATCAAAATGATATGAGGAAACTGGCATACATTTCTTGAGGAAAATGGAAATGGTAAAAATTAACCAGTATTGATCATTGATGTTACTGAATTTCCTTTTATGTTCCCAATTGAAATATGAAGTATGAAAATTTATCATGGTGTTTGCATGCTTAGGATCTAGAGATTAATATTACTATAGATGTCTTCGACCAAGATTTCTTGAGTAGTTAGAACATCTCAAGTCACTTTTGCAATGGTGCAACCTTGTCTGTCTTAAGCAAGCAAGTTAGATTCTGATTTTCAAAATATAGACTCAGATACCATATTTCAAAGTCATGTTATCATGGATAGTCAGTAACTCTTGGTGTATTTTTTCTTGTAAAGAGAGAAAAAAGTTTCTTGCACAACTTAAAGTATTAGTTGTAGAAGACAAACTAGAAATACTTGTCATCACTTTGCTAGCATAGTTCAAATCAATTTGTTAGTGCTTTAGGCACATGTTTGTTAAAACCAATGTTGAGAAAACATCAATTTCCACAATGGAATGAAAAAGTTACCAATAAATTTGGGGAAAAACAAGTCTAACTCTATTAATTCTAATGAACTAACATAATGATTAAAAATTGTTGATTAAAGGTAATCACACTGTGGGTGGAACCTTAACCTAACAGTGCTGCTAGATTCAGACCTTGCAAGCTTAGTAAGTCAAGTGATTAGTTTATTCCTGTTAAATTCCTCCTCCTTCAATGAGGACATATTTATATTAAGTGCAGACAGCATCTCACTAGTGATCTTGCAAAGATTTAACCATGCTGATTTTTCCATTCAAAAACATCTGATCAGTGAGAATTCTGTCTGCATTCATATGATTCTGCCAGCTACGTCAGTGAGCTGTTCAAGGGTAGACATCTTGAAAAAGAACTTTGAAAAAAACATGAATCAACATTTAACTTCAAACAGAATTAAAGTGGAGTTAAACTGATATCAAAGTTAGGAAGTTTCCCTTGTCATGATGTGAAAGATAGTTATACAGTATGTTGCAGCAAGCGAGTTTGCAGGTAGCATTTTGAAAATCAATTCACCTTTTAAACTGTTTATGGATATCTCTCTCTTTTTTTTTTTTAATTTTCTTTTTCGTTTGTTTGTTTGGTTTTGTATTTATGTAATATTTAATTGATTTTATTTGCTGTAAATGTATTTTGAATACAACTTACTTTCATGCTTTTTAAATGCCTTAGCTTATGTTTAGAGTTCTGCATGTTTCATCTTTCAGGAACACTGGTTTCATCTCTAATAGTCAAAGCTTTGTTGTCAGCCTCTACTTCTAGCTTTTCATTCATTAATAGATGTGTCTTTGGCCCAGAATTAAATTTGACATAAATAGATTTTTTAGCTAAGAAATAATTATTATTTACAAGACTGGGAAATAAATTGATATAGGTAGGGTGTTATATTGAATTTAAATGAATGTATTGGATAAAAGTACAAGTCTCACGTCTGGTTCCCATTCTTTTCATCTGTGAACATTAATTTGTAGAAGTAAGGTGATATAGACAGAATTTAAGCATAATATATGACAATCCCTAAATGTCACATTTTTTCAGGCTGCTTTAAAGTTTTACCAAGTCCACAAAGTATAGAAGATTTCTTATCACACAATCTCTGAAAATCACCCAGAGATATTAAGTCAGGAGAGTATTTACCCACACTTAACTTTTAGTCATGTTTTAAGAGTTTGCTCTAATAATGAGAAGTATCTGGTTTTGTAAAGAAAACAACAACAACAAAAAAGCCTTCTGAGTTTCTCAACAAAAGAGCTGTTGGCACACATTTTGAAAGTTTGAAGAAGACAACACAGACTCGTTCAGTAAGAATGTGCAGCTCATGATTTTTCAGAAATAACACTGCACAAATCATTACACTGTCATGTTTAATACATGAGAAACCCCTCATAAAGAATATGCTTTGTTACACTATAATGAAATACTTCTATCTCTGCAAGTTCAAATATATGTATTTGTAAATGGTCAGAACATAAAATATTGTGTGGAACATTCTTCATTAGAGGTCTTACCCACAAAGGATTTGCAGCTTCCCTTGAGATCAAAGAATTCAAAATTTGCTTAATTCTTTTCAAGACATTCCCTTGAGTTCAGAAGAGCTTTAGTACACTAAATGATGACTTCCTTGGTTGTTTGGCTTTTTTAAGGAAGTTGTTTCTTCATGCATTTCCTGAACACGTCTGTGGGGATGCAGTTTAATTTTCTTTAAGGAATGTCAGTGACTAGTTTTATAGATTTATTTGGTATCACCAAAGCATATTGTGGTAAAATGTATAATACAAAATGAATTGCAACTATGTAAAACTTAATGCCATCTGGGTTTTTGTAGCACCCTATGGAAATTTCAAAATAATTATTTGGTCCCATGTGGCTGCAATATTTTACGTAGTAATGTTGCAGATGAGGTTTTTTTCCTAAGCACATTTAGAAATAGATTTTTTCTTTCTGAAATTTTATTCTGCCATCATTTTAGTTAATAAAAATATGCACTTCAACTTTTTTTTTTTTTTTTCCTAATACTTCAAGATAGTGTAAGGGAAAGCAGATATGTCTACTTTAAAAGATGCAACATTTAAACATGAAACAGGTCAAATCTAGACTTCATCAGATCCATAATGCAATTTTAAATTTTCTTTTATGAGACCTTCTGAGTAGCAGAGCTGTTTTGTATAATTCCATACTTCTTATAAAATGATCAAATAAGCAATATTCTTTTTTTATTACTTGATATTGTGCATTTTTCCACTCTTCATTCTGTTTTAGTTTAACTATTCATCTGTCATTTTACATCTATAACAATATTATAGAATGATATTAATGAGGTGTTTGGTACTAAGACTGTGGTGTTTACTTATTGAAAAAACAATGTCCTTAATACTACCCACTGTATCAAGTTTACTTTGAAGGAGTGTTTTCAAGGTGATTTCACAAGCTTCTATTTCTATTCTGGACACTGCATACCATGACTCAGTGTGTGTCTGTTTTCAGAAATGATATTGCTTGACTGTAGTTCTAGTAATGTTAAACTGAAATAAGATATGTACATAGTATAGTTATGAAAATATCTCTCTAGTAAATAGTGCTCTTATTGAGTCCATAAATGCATGTATAGTTTTCAGTGTTATGGTTGTATAAGATAGCTTGAGTGTGTCCCATTTTCACCCCATAAATTAAAGCTGGCCAGGGTCAACTGTAAGTTATGTTTATTTTTTTCTCATTGAAAGTATTTGCTTTACACATTTATGAAATTTTATTTTTTTTTTCCTTTGGAACTGCCACTCCTTTATGGATTTCTCCCTTCCTTTGAAAGATGCACACCCTCTGTCACATAACTGGAAACATTCCTGCAATGTCTGCAATTTCATGTGCATGTATTACCACAGTCCACATTCTTTTAAATAACCATGTCTCAAATTAAGTAAACCTTTGATATCTCAGACAGTATGGAGTGTACACATGCCACCACAGATATGTGTGCTACCACAGGCCAGGAATGGGTTATTAATGAGTAGGCAGGAAAGAGGGAGAGAGGACCTATCCCATACTGTCAAAATTGCTGGGACTGGTGCTGCACAAAAAGACTTCTGTCTGTTAACCTTAAAGAAAAACAATAATTGTGTGCTATGTAGCTTGATGTTTGTTTTCCCTTATCTTATAATTAAATAGAAACTGAGATGCAGATAAAAAACAACAACAAAAAAACCTCAAACCAAAACCCAGAAACTGTTTCAGTAACAAAAATAACTTTTCTCTTTAAATTTGTCTCATTTTATTCCTTCATCTAGTAATGTTAAAATATATATTACCAATATATATTACCAATGACTTGTTTATGAGGATCCTTCAGGCTCATTTTAATAGGAAATTGTCTTTTACTTACTTGAGTATCGGGACTTTGTTGATGAAATCCAACATGAAAAAACTGAGCACAATAAATTTTCATTGTATTTAGTTAAGTCTACTAAAATCCAAAGTTTTCATGATTTTTATGCTAAAAGCATCTTGGAAATGCTCCAAAGAGCATGTCTTTTCAGCAATGCGTGCACAGCACACTTTGCACAGCAACTGTTGGAAGTTTTCAGACTTTCATCTTAATAATTAATCTGAGAAAAAGATTCACTCCCTTTCTTCTCTCATCTAATGAAAGCTCTGAAACACCACTAGGCTTACCACTAGTATTATTGCATAATTTCCCTATTCAGTTATTATCGTCATACAGAGGCAAAAAATGCATGGTGTGTTTCCCACAATGGTAATTTCAATGGAAACAGAGATTTAATATTATGGACTGTAGAGCTACTACACTGGTTGTGATCTTTACCTTGTGTTTGTTCTTCAAGATATTTATAGAAAAGAATTTCAACATAGCTAAAAAATGGACCTGTTTTTTCATGTGCAATTGTTCCATGAAGCAATACTTGTGAATATTAGACAACTAGTTATAGCTTACTTTACCTAACCATAAGCTTTTTTGTTAGGCATTTTAATATCCAGTTCTACTGATGGATATAGGCTAAGACAATATAGAAAGGAAGAAAAATTGTTATTACAGTCAGTGGGGTAGTTTGCATTTACTAGGATTGAATCCAAAATTCATACAAGGGAGATGTGGTGGTGAGAATTGAGAACTGTAACTGATACCTTTCAGTAGTACTGGAAATTATCACAGATTCCTGGTGCAAGATTTTCAAAGGTACTGCAGTGTACTCAGGGTAATCTGATAGACAATCATTTAGTGTTTACCAGCTCTGCATGTGTCACTTGCCAGTATCTGAAAATTGGGAGAGGGTTGGGGGAGGAGTCAGGAAGAAGAAAAGAGAAAAGGGAAAGGCTATGAATTTTCTATGAAATTCTATGAAATAGTTAATTTTTGCCTGAGCAAATCAGTGGTTTATATTATGTGGTGATTAATGGTCTTGCAGGATTCCAGTTTAGTGAATTTTCATAAAGTAACAGGAGAAAGAGAAAGGCAGATGGAAATGAAAACATCTACAACAGTAGCTGATGTTCATAAATAAATTAAGCAGTTTGGCATACAGTGACTGTACTCAGGAAGAATATATATTAGCAATTCTCTGTTGTATTGATCCTTCAAACCAAGTCATGTGTGCCACAGTTAAACACTTTTGTGTATTTTAAAGCTGTCATTTGTAAGTTTCGGCAAAGTACAATAGTCCTTAAGGGAAGCTGCCTAATAACATGCTGACTAGCAATCAGAGTTCAGTGTGTTTTCACCATCTTTAATTCAGCAGGAAGCCTTTACAGATAGGAAATGAGGGTCCCATTCATACTTGCCACTGGAGAGCTGCATTGGAGAGCTGCATTGGAGAGCTGCATTTTGTACAGTGGGCTTCACTGTCAGGTATCACATGTACAGCTCAGCTTCAGACTGGTAATTATAGAATCATAGAATCACTCAGGTGGAAAAGACCCTTAGGATCATCGAGTGCAACTATTAACCTTACTTTATAAAGTTCACTCCTAAACCATGTCCCTCAACACCACATCTAAATAAGTCTTAAACACATCCAGGGATGGTGACTCAACCACCTCCCTGGGCAGCCTGTTCCAGTGTCTGACAACTCTTTCTGTGAAAGATTTTTCCCTAACGTCCAGTCTAAACCTACCTTGTTGCATCTTGAATCCATTTCCTCTTGTTTTATCGCTAATTACCTATGAGAAGAGACCAGCACCAACCTCTTTACAATGTCTTTTCAGGTAGTTGTAGAGATTGATGAGGTCTCACCCTAGGCTCCTCTTCCTCAAACTAAACAGTCACAGCTCTTTCAACTGTTCTTCATAAGATTTATTCTCCAGGCCCTTCATCAGCTTTGTTGCCCTCCTCTGCACTTGCTCCAGCACCTTGATATCTCTCTTGTGTTGAGGTGCCCAAAACTGGACAAAATACTCAAGGTGTGGCCTCACCAGTGCTGAGTAGAGGGATCAATCACCTCCCTACTTCTGCTGCTCACACTAGTTCTAATACAAGCCAGGCCACCTGGGCACACTTCTGGCTCATATTCAGCCACTTGCCTGAAATATTGTTGACTGTTGTGAAAAGTCTGAGTTCTTACCTTCTCTGCCATATCTGTTGGACACTTTGAAGAAAACTCCCAGGCTTTGAACTAAGTTATGGACTTTAGCTACTGATTTCCCTGGGACATTTGGTACAGAGAAGTGTCAGTCAGCATTTTTGCCTAAAGTATACATCACACTAGGGAGGAAAGAATAAATGGTTCTATGATTCTGCTCCAACAATTCTCCTCTCACACCCAACAGGAAGCAGGCAATTAATGCATATTTAAATGCAAACAGTGCACAGCAGTACTTCAAGGATTTTGAGTTGTTGCTGTTGCCAGCTTAAGTAGCAGCTGATTTATGTTTATGAACCGTACCTTCAAGGTACTACCATGGGCAGTGGTAGTTTTCTTCAGAATCCATGGCCTAGAAGGTTCTAAAAAAACAGTGAAATGCTGAAAATGCCAGATGCTCAGTGCCCCATGAAGTACTCTTGGCAGTATTCCTGTGGGCTCTTAAGTCTATAATACTTGTCTTCACAGCTTATTTCACCTTTATATGGATAAACATGGATAACAAAGCTGTGCTCATTCTTGCCTTTTTTTTTTTTTTTTTTTTTTTTTTTTTTAAACCTTCATCTATTATACTGCTGTATCGGGGAATGTATGTCACAGTATTAGGAATTATTTTTTCTCCTACTGGTGTCATGCACCAGCCCATTTCACAATTGTATGATATCCCTTTTGAACAATAAGGTTGTGAGTGTGCTTTTCAACTTCTATGTTTATAAATTGCATTTACTGTTAGAAAAATTGCTCAGACTTATAGATAGAAAATCTGAAGTATTAAAAGAAATCAAACTGAATTCAGAAATACAAATAATTTTTAAAACAATTATACACACACCCCCTGGAAAACTAGTTTGCATAACTGGAAAGAATAAATGAGTGTATAGCAAAAAGAAAGATATTAAACTATCTCAATTCTTCTCTGAGGATTATACTTTCCCTAATCAAAGTATTTTCTTACTACAGAGATAGTACTTAAATATTTATATGCAGTGGAACTATTTAAATTATTTTTCATTTTATGCTATTTTACTTACAGCTTTACTGCCTTTTGGTCCACCTCAACGTCCCTGTTGTACTAGACCAATTAAATAAGTTAGAGAGCAGGTAGTCTTTCCTCCACAAGCCTAATATACACTACAGAAAAAAATGCATGAGAAAGGGATGGAGTCACACTGGAAATTCAGACTCAAGTCCTTGGTTCTTTTTAAAGTTACATTTTATTATTAATATTAATATTATTATTATTTTGACAAATCTTATACATTTTCATACTAAAATGTGTAGCCCTAACTGTATTTAGAGAATTTACCATGGCACCTTACTTGTACTATTGCATCATGATTGCCTTGGGAATCTTCAGAAAACTTGATCTAAATGCTATGCTGCATAACCAATTGATTATTCATTGTACTGCTGATTCCCAAATTCAACTTGCACCAGAAAAATATGCACTAGAATGCAAATTCCTTAAAGGGCAGCATAGATTCCCTTCTAAGAAGTATGGACATGAGAAAATTGCTACTTCTCAATCATAAAAGGAGTTTTACATAGGTCTTATGAGGGATTTGTGCAGTTTCCTTATGTTCAAACAGATAATGTGGTCACATTTCTCAAGTCAAAATTTAATTTAATTCAGAAAGAAACTGAAAGGAGAGGATCTTTCATAGCTTGGCATCTGGGCCCTGTGATTACCTTCCAAAGACGAGAGGAAGCAGAATGAAGTCGTATGTAAATGGAACTCTGTTTCGAAAAAAAAAGTATAAGCCATATTTTTGTCAAATAGAAATAAAACATCCTTAAAACTAATGTCTGGGCCTGTCTTGGTGTTTTCTGAGTCCTTTTTCATGGTAGCAGTCAAAAAAAAAAAAAAAAAGCTATTAATACTATGTGTTTGACCAAGTAGAAAGTAATGGAATATGAAATGTGGAATATAACTATTTGGTATGCTTACCTTTATAATGACTTGCAGTGATGAGTTGTACTGTTCAACACATACCCCTTTGTATTGTCAGGCTGAATTTTAGATGTACAAATTTGGGTTTAGTAATCATAACTGGAGAATAATGACATTCCAATTTAATTGTTTGACTAGTTCTAACTCAGAAAGGAGCAGAAGTTAGAAACTATGGAAAGATGGCTTGGAAAGGATTGGTCAGATTTACTGGGGTATGCACATATATTTTTTTTTGATATATGTGCTTATATATGTACATGGGAGGGATCCATCCAGCACAACAGAATTATACACATTATTTGTGGTATCCATTATTGGATGCAAATGTATCCCTGCATGTTCATCCTACTTGTCTAAGGAGCAGAAAGTCTTTAGTTCTCAGTCATTATTGGTTTTGTCCATGGCAGTCGTCACTTGCTTTCTTCTGCCATTGTTGTCCTTTGCTCTATTCATACAATCATAGAATGGTTGGGGTTGGAAGGTACCTCTGTAGTCCAACCCCCCACCAGAGGAGGAACACCTAGGGCATGTCACACAGGAACAGATCCAGGTGAGTGTTAAAATTCTCTAGGAAAGGAAAGGATCTGTTGCCTAATGGTAAAAAAGAAAAGTTCAGGTCAAGGTAATCTGATGTAAGTGACTGCTGACTTTTGAAGACAGATTTCCAAGGTTATAAATTCTTCCAAGAACATGTATTTGTGAGTTGTGAGATAGATCGTCCTATGTACAATTTAGTGTCTGTTTACAAAGTAGACTCACTGTTCAAAGAATATAACAGCAAAGTTTTTGGGTTGGTTTTTTTTTTTTTGGGGGGGGGGGAGGGGTGCACGCTGTCTGCTTCAGAACTTATCTAGACGAGAAAGGCTCCCATCTCTTCACATAAACATTCAGTTCACAAAGGATGTCACTGCAATTTCTCAATGCAGACCATATTGATCGTGTAGTCCTGACAAGTCTGAGTGAAAGGGAACATGTAAGTAATGTCCTTTGCAGAAGAAACTGATTTTTAACTAGCTTGCCACATCCCGTTTCACTGAGGCATGCTTTGAGAAGATAATGTATAAAGAGTCTGAACTCTCCATCATGTTTTACAACAGAGTTGCAAATATCCTATTCTATATTTTTATATTCCAAATTCAATTAAATAGAGCATTTAAAATTATGTAAGAAAAAGCCCTATCTTTTCAGAATAGTGTCTTTTGGGATTTAAGTTGTTAGTAGTTATGTTTTTATTTTACACGTATCTTCTAGACTTAAGAACAAATAGTGATTTTCAGGTGGCCTTCATGGTGTATGGCTGACTAGAAAAAGAACAGTCTGTTCTGTGATGTGTCTGTTTTACAGATGATAAAGAAAAGCTCTTAAAATAAGGTTTATAAACCAGCTTGAAATATTTGCACCCTAAGTTATTAACTAGTAACTGATAATTTAACTATGATAAATACTTCCTTTCTCCTTTCCTGAATTGTTTAGATCATCAATCATTTTCTTGCATGTTTGAGATATATTTATTTGAGCTATTCTGATCAAGCCATGGAAAGGCATAAAAGATTAAAATTTGAAGAAAATTTTGCCATTCTACATAATTCCTTATTTCAACTTGATTTGGTTAATGTCTTTAATAAAGTCTCTCTGCTTCCTTTCTTCTAACACACAAAGTATCTAGAGATGTTTACTAGCTATTTGTTGTGAAAGGAAGACAGACAGGAGGAGAGACTGTGGAAGGGAGGAAATAAAAGTATCTTTAAGCAAAAGAATGTTTCATCCCAAAGAGGCAGAAAATGGCAGTTGTGTTTCTGTAGTCCTTGCAGAATAATACAGAGGTAGGGGTTCCATAATGTGATTCTCAGCTATAAATTGAGTAACTCTGCTGCAGGCCCTAGTAGAAGTACATTTGTTTATGGTTTCACCTGTGCAGGACAGAGATACACCAGAACATCATTGTAGTACTCATCTTGAAATATTAGATGAGTTTTTACTTAGTTCATCAGCACATACTCAAATATGACTTTGACTTCCTAAATGTACATGATAAGTTGATCTGCTGTACACAGCCTCTCAGTATTTATATCATTGGTAGTTTTGGTAAGGCCATTGTTGTGCTTCCATACATGATGGAGTGACTGAATATGGATGTGGCAGTGACTGCTGCTATCTACAAACATAACAGTCATTTACAGTTCACTTTTTAGATTACTACTCCTGAAAAACTGTGGTATATTCTTTAAAATTGTGAATATGATTACTTCAGAGCATAGTCATTCTAAAATTAATGAAAGCCAAATGATTATTTATGACAGTAGGTGAAATGTTCAAATGGTTTCCCAGTATTTAGTGTGAAGATGATTCATAATAGTTGATAGAATCCCTGTGGAAATGTATGTGCATCTGTTCTTTTCTGTTATGTAATGGGGGCTTTCTGTAGGTGTTCAATATCTGTGTTCACAGTAACATCTACAGCATTCTTCCCTTGGTGATCGATTTCAGTAATGTTCATCATTATGTACTAATTTTATATGTTGCCTTAATGGTCAAGGCTGCTCAAACTTGGGTGCTTTCTTTTTTGTTACTTCCACCTGGGAAAATGAGAAGGACTGATTCTTTGCTGTGTGCTTCAGAATAGAAAATCTCATTGTGTTAACAGGGTTACCGTTCCCAATCCAATTGTCAATCTCAGTCCCTTGGAATGTCAGGTTTCACAGGTCAACCCATAGCTTGTTAAGCCATTTCAACAGTCCAGAAGTAGTAGATGTTTAGTTAAAATCTTGAAAATCTTTATGCTCTGCAACTTTCATTACATTTTATCTGTTTCCCTACATTCCTTCTTAATATCACTGCCCTCTAACAGAATACATTGCTCTAAGAATGATTAGAAATATCCTTTACTCTCCCCACTGCAACCAATTGACCTCCGAACAGCAACAAGAGAGATCTGGAAAATAACCTCTCTCAAATTTAAACTCTTATTGTAAGTCTAAGTTCTTCCTGGAGCTGAGAGTCACAGTAAAAGGTCAGTGCATTGATACAGGGTATATTAGTGAACTCTACCTCATGTTAGACCAAAACCTGTAGTGCTTGAGGTAAAAGGAGTGATAAAAAGGCTATGAAAACTTTCCTATCAGTATACTGGTTATGTGGGAAGGATGCTTTTGTGATGATACAGATTCATTTTTGGTCTAACAATCAATTAATGACTCCAGGTCACAGAACTCTATTTTTTAATACATTCTTATCTCTAAGCTGCTTATGATAGTGATGGCCTCTTGGTCTTTTTCTTTCCTTTTTTTTTTTTTTAAAAAAAAAAAGATGTCAAGTGTCAAGGAAACTTATACTTGGGATTTGAAAAAACTCTGCATCTTCTACAAGAACAGGAGTGCTTTGATTAATTCTGATGTTTTCATTGAAAACAGTATAAAAGTTATGGCTTATAGTAATGTGTCTAAAATGTTTTCAGCCAGCTTGGTAACTGGGCAAATAATTTACCACATATGAATTACTCAGAGGTGGTGTTTACTTCAGGTACAACAGATGTCAGCAGAAAAACACTTTGTGTTTCATATAAGATGTGAATTTTCATTTTATTTCGGTATTTTACATTTATACACTTGCAAAATGTTATCAACAACATTTAGCAATTTTTCCATCCTGTACTACTTAGGTTTGTCATATTTTGAAAATTTGCAGGTGTTTAATGCTAAAGATGAATAGATAAAAGATTCGGTTTGGCTGAAAAGAAATTAATCATTATTACAATTTCAAATTCACTGTGTTTAATTGTCCAGAATAAGTGAAATTCTAGAAATGAGCAAATATCTTTATTTTCAATTTATAAAGGATGTAATTTTCCATTTTCAGTTGTGGTAGATAAAATATTTGCAAAATTTCACCTACAGATTCCTGGTGTTCCAACCTAGAATTTTAATTTACAGTTATCCATCTGTTTACAATTTTAAAGGTTCATTTTTGGTTTGTTTTGTAATATTATTTTTTCTTTTTTTCTTTTTCCATAAAGTGGAGATCTGAGACCATCTTCTAGATGCCTTGTAAGAGAAACCCAAGTAAAGATTTCTCCTTCCCTATAGGTTTTCTTGAAACATTTCTTCTTCTCTAAATGGGTAGTTTACTACTTCCAAGGGCTTCAACTGAAAAGTTTCCTCTTATCCTAAATAACATATTCAGATTCATGAAGCTGCTAATAATACTCCTAAGTACCAGTACTGTAATTACAAGTAATTCCTTAAAGAAGGTGCAAACCCCACTTTTAGAATAAATCTTTTGTATATTTTATGGAATAATTTGTATTGACTGTGTTCATAGTGCCACCAACTGATATTCTAAAGTTCAGATTAGAACATATATGAACAAACAAGAAATTTTACAAGATTCTTCATTTCTTATTCTTCCAGACTTAGATTTGGCACAATAATAGGTAGCCTTATTTGAATATGACCTATAAAGTATCAATTGCTCTGGCTGAATCAGATGTTGATTTCTCTTTGATATAATTAACTACTATTTCTGTGTAGTGTCATTTTATGATTTCAGCTTTATTGACTCAAATTTTAAATTTGTCTTAAGAAGTGGACAATGGTGGTAGAGCATCACTGTTTTGAATGCTACTATAAAATCTTTCAACTAAACTTTTGTGTACCTATCTCCTAACTGTGTATATTGCTACCTCACAGGGATGCAAACTACTTTACTTCTTCTTTGTTGTGGGACTTCTGGGATAAAATACTTCTACTGTACTGACCCACCTTAAAATTTAATTGTAATGTTGTTATCCAGGATAGGGTAAAAAGTCACAAAATATTTCTACTTTATAACTCCTTTTCAAAAGTAGAAAGCATGATATTTTAACTGTTTTAATCTGAACTTAGACCAGCAGTCTAAGTTCATGAAACAAAACATCAGTGTCAGCATTTCCAGACACTGCATGCCAACTCTGCCTGAAGCAAAGACTGGTCAGAATAGGATAAAGTACTGATGTTTGCTGCATTTAATAGGTTAGCAGCTGCATGGAGTCAGTTGGCCCCTACTTGGTGAAAATGTTTATATTCCCCTTTTCCTACCCCTTAAAGTGGTTTTCTCAAGGATTACATAAAATACTGTAATAACTACTACTGTAGATTTGCCATATCTACTACATGCCACTTCCCCAGGAATTCTTTCAGATTTGATTATTTCAAAATACTGCTTATTTACATTCCTGACTTGGAGTAGACAGTGTCTAGCTCAAGGATTATTCTTACTGACACATTTTTAACTTGGTGGATCAAACTTGTGAGCTGTGATATGATTGGAGTGCTAGAAGTACTAGAGATAGGTAGGCCAAAGACCTTTGAAAATGAGAACAAGTCTATGAATTGAGGTAGATATTTAATGGGCCACTTGTATAGTAAGTAAAGGACAGATATCTCTTATCCTTCTGCTTTTAACTTTGAAGACAGCCAGCCAAATGATTTTCCAGTCAATTAACACTGCCCCTTAATTGACTGTATCTCTACTGCCTACTTGGTGTAGAATGAATAGCTATATGCATTTGGTCTGATGTGCCACAGTTGTTCCAGTGGCTATTATGGTAATGTTGATTTACACAATCACATTTGTTAGTAGGTGATGCAACCCTTTAAATGTAAAGCTATGTTTCACTATCATTCTAAATTTTAAACAACAGTATTTACATTTATACACTGAGAGGAAAAGTGCACTGATTTTTATTTGTTTCTATTATTAGTAGTAACTTCTTTGTGATCATTATTTTTTTCTTTGTTCCCTTCAATAATGCCTTCTCAGTGCCACATCTATTGAGGCTCTTTGCCCTGCAGGCAACTGTCACAAGGAAGATGGAAACTTAACAGTTAAATGTTAATTGACTAAAATTATTTTCAGGAAAAAAATAAAGAATCTCTTCCAGAAGGAAACTGTGGTGTGAATAAAAACATGATGGTATGTTATTTCCCTCCCTTGTGGTTTTTGGAATTCAAGGAAAAATTATTAGAAGGGCATAGACTAGTGGGTTTAATCTTTTAATCTTGAAAAGCTTTTATATAATGAGCGACTAAATACAATTTTCCTATTAATGTGCATATTGTAGCTTCTTTATATAGGTTAATTACTATAAAGCCCTAAACATTTCATGATTAAACATCCCCCAGAAGTATAGCTGTTACAAAAATACCTATGAAATACTTATAAAAAATACTTAGAGGAGTTGTATCATAAAAGATATGTCTAGCTAAAAATCTTTTCGTAGCAGTAAAAACTATTAATTTGTAAAATATGTTAAAAGTTCATCCTTACTGATACAGATCTTCTAAATTCCTCACTTTGTTGCCTAGTAAAATGTAGGATGCCAGCTATCTAACATATCTGACATGTGACTTATGATGATATATAGGAAATATTTGTTGGAACATGATTATAACACAGCTTTCAGATACTTTGCTAATTTCTAAATATGACATCTCTATACACACATTTATTTTTTATAAATACAGCTGAGAAGGTCCAAATGTCAAGTACTACAATTACAAGTTATTTTGAATCTTCACAAGGTGACAGAAAACAGTGCAAGACTTAGAGCAGTTGTTGTTTTGTTTTGTTTTGTTTTTTAAATCTAGTGGTACTTCATTCTATTCTTACAGATAACAAATCCTTGGCTAGACTAGTTATATTGGAAACAGAGTGCTACTTTACTTTTGTGTAGGCCACTTCAAACCATTTAGGGTCCTAATTAGAGATGAGTAGAACATAATATACTTTTGGGCATCCTTAAGTAAAGGTTTTGATATTTTTGGACAACTGAACTACACAAACTCTACTAAGACTGAGAAGACTAGAAAAACAGACCTGAAGAATCAAATTGTTTGCCTTTTGAATACTTAAAATTGTACTGTGAATATCTTGTATGAAATAAATATATATTTCAAAATACACAGTAAGGTCTCTTTTATCTCATCCTCATCATTAATAAATACCAATGAAAATGTTCCATAGTATTACTATGGGACAGTGTGTCTCTTTCAGTCTACTTTGATCTTTGAGCCATATTTAGATGACAAATCTGAACTTGCTTGACATGTAATTCTATCTGAAATAAGATACAATGTTTTAAATACATTTCCTAAAAGTCTTTGTTACATATTATTGTAGCTCAAATGTCATGCCTGAAAGAGTTTTGGAAACTTTGACACTGTCATCTGACCAACCAAACCATGTTTGAAATTGTTATCAATACTGAATTTTTAAGTGAGCTCAAAGCTCAGTGAAGGCAACCTGACAGGCAGCTTCTTGGAAGTATTGTGTCTTAGTAACCTCCTTAAACATGGATTTTCCTATTGAATTCTTTAGTGCCTGAGAGAAATTTGAAGCGTTTTGCCTGGGAAAAAAAATACTGAAATGCCCCCATCCTGAATTATATAAACCATGAGAGTTATCTGTTATAACATAAATTATGTTGGAATCCGGGAGTAATATGTTCATGGCACTTGTGACAGCAGTGAATGACCCAATATTGACATTAGTCAATAATAATAATAATAATAAAAAATGATGCTGTCTTATATTTCTTAAAGTTGCTGCAGATCATAGTCTTTGTAAACATGATTCAGCAACTGCTGCAAAATTGTCCTACAAATAATTTAGTATTTCCATTAACACTGCAGCGTCTTCATTAATATTATGAAATTAATACTATCTTAAAAATCATTATGTTGGTTGTTGGAGGGTATGAAGGGCTAATGTGTTTTCAGTTGACAGATATCACTTGCTTCTTAGTTTGCCTACTTCTGATGTTGTCTCCCTGAGTTCTGAGAGTTAAGGATGTTGAAAGAAGGGAGAGGTTTAGGAAAAATTGTTATTGTAAGGGATAAATTGGAAAACTGTAAGGAAGCTACTGATTGTGGCTATGACTTCAGCTAGTATGGCCATGTCTGTTACTCTCAGAGTACCAGGATAAAAAGATGGTTGTCAGAAGAATTTGGGCCTAGGAAAAATTTAGCAGATTTAGAGGATGACATGGAGCTGAAACCAAATTCATGATAGATGACAAGGATGCACTCTGCTAAATTACAAGTAAACAGGATTTTTTTCTTTTTTTTCTTTTTTTTTTTTCCAGCCAGTGATAGTCTAGGATATCAGGATTAGGGTGGCGAGATCTTCTGACATCTCACAGAGAAAATAGCCTTAAGAGTCAAAACTTGATCTCTTGGTTTGAAAACAGGAGAGGGGAACCTAAAGATGAGGTGTTAAATGAGGGAAGCCTGAGTTTCTTCCCAAAATGAGATTTAGCAGGTCATGTCTTTCACCTCAGTAAGACCCCTGAAAAGAAATTAAAAGGAATCTAAGATATAAATCACTTGGAAACTGTGACAAAAGTTTTTAATGCAGTCTTGGCATAGAAATTGACTGCCTCTATTGAGAGGATGAATTTAAACCATGTTTCAGAAATCCAGCATATCAGAAAGTGAGGCAGAAGAAGTTAGGTTTTTCCTTCACCTTTTCTCTGTTACAATATGATTCCTGAAAGCTATTGCAGTTTCATATTCAGTTTATCTCAAAACTTCCTTTTTTGACTCACCTGAGTTATGCATTTTTCACACATAAATTATTTTCTGGCAGTAGCCAATAAAAGAAAGAGATGATGTCCCACCTTCTTCTGGGTGGGAGTACAGTGACATCCAGAGCTCCAAACAGTGAACTTCTTTCTCTGCTTTGCTGTATGAGAAAAAGCAGGCAAAAAATCTACAACCAATGACACCACTAATGACAATGTTGGGTCATTCACTGCCAGTGTCGCAAGTGCCATGAATATACTACTCCCTGATTCCAACACTATGACCATTTTCTAGAATGTTTTTCTGTGTTGTTTTCACTGCAGTATTTCATAGAATCATAGAATGGTAGGTGTTGGAAGGGACCTCTGAGGTTTGAGGCATCTGAAGTCCACAGGTGCACTCCACACCATTTAGCTCAATATTACTCCTACATCACCCAGAAAGACACCTCTCATTGCCCACAGATTCTCCACAATATACAGCTGTGAGAAGGACTTATGCATTTGAGAATAAAATGCAGTATCCCTGATGTTTCTACAGAAGTCCTGTTTCCTGCTACCTCTACTTTTCTTCACCTCCACATGTGCCCCTTCCTTACTGTTCTGGATTCTCCCTTTCCTCTCCATTTGCTATTGTACATGTTTTGTCTTCCTAAGTTTATCCTTTCTACTTCACCCATGAATTTGGATGAAGGCAGACACACTTCAGTTCCTGAGAAAATTATATGACATGTCCTTAATCACAGATGCTGTTTTGAAGGCACAGGAACAATAAGACAATTTATGGGAAAAAATCAACACATGTTTACCAAGAGTAAACCATATTTAACCAAACAGATTGTCTTCTATGATGAAATGACTTAATTAGTAGGTTAAAGGAGAGCTGTAGATATAGCTAGATAGAGTCATTTAGGTTGGAAAAGACATTTAAGATCATCAAGTACAACCATAAACCCAACACTGCTAAGTCCACCACCAAGCCGTGTCCCCAAGCATCACATTTTTGTTTAGTCCACAAGAGTGAAGCAGAGTGAAGAGGGATCTAAGCAATCTGCCCAGGATCATAGTCTCATAGTAAATGAGCTCATTTATTTGGGATTTTTGCAGACTAAAACTATCAAAACCTAACTAGATTTCACTGGGCATGATTGTCTTGAACTAGTATAATAATATTCTCACTGCATTGCTCCTAAAAAAAATTCTGAAGATCATGAAATTCTGATCAACAAAGTATTTAGGACTTTGCTTGATTAATCCATAAACTATACAACATATTATGGGTAGATGAAAGCTCATTTTTGTTGGCAAAGGACTGACCTTTTTCTTGAAATATTATTTATATTTTCATCATATATGTATTTCTAGTTTTGTATGGATGAACTGAGGTATCTGTTAACATCTGAATAGAGCTGTGATCTTTATGTAGGACTATGTATCAGAATACTGATAAAGGCTCTTTGGTGTGAATAAGCATTTGTCTGTGTGAACATAGACTTTCTCTTTCTCTTTCTTCATAGACTTTCTCTTCTGTAAGCCCATGTAGAAGGTATTCAAATAAAAACTCTGTGTCTGCATCTGAAGGCAAAACACCAGATATTTGCCAGAAATGCAGATGAGACATCCAGACAAGGAATATCAGCCAGAGCAGTGCTTCCAGTCTGGTGCTTTTTTTTCACAGGCAACACAGGAGAATCACCTATTAATATTCCTGGACAGGAAGAGACTTAAATGTTAGGAGTTCATTATATATTTATGCTTGTCTTTGTAAAATATTCTTGATTTCCAGGTTATTGGTTTTAGTTACAATGTAAATGATAGCATTTTAAAAAGATACTATTGTATCATAACAACATGCTCAAATTACTTTTATTTGATATAAGGAAACCTGTATGACCTACTCTAGGTGATCCTGCTCTGGCAGGGGGGTTGGACTAGATGATCTCTTGAGGTCCTTTCCAACCCCAGCATTCTGTGATTCTGTGAAACAACTGTTACATTAAGTTATCCTTTTTATAACAACCTTTGGTGCAGATTTCCAAACTATTACTTTTTCTGTCCATTGTCCCAGTTACTAGCCTTGAAATATCTGTTTTTCAGAAATAATGGGAAGAAATTGTCTTTCGTGTGCTATATATTTGTTTTAGGTTGGCTATTAAAGTTATGAAAACAAAAAAAAAAATTAAAACAAATGAAGCCAAATTATTTACATCATTGTGTGTTCTTCTGATCTTCACAGCAAACTGAGATGTCAAGCCTTCATCTGTAAAAATAAGGCTAAAAGAGAAGCAACACTTCAATTTATGCCTAGACTGGGCAGGAACAATATCTGAATTTTTTAAGATTTTTGGCCGCAACAGATACCATGTAGGTGCTGATTCTATGAAAAGTCTGCTATCATGAATAATGATCTCATGTAAGTCTAGTTATCCAGAAGTTCACCCAAAAGAAAATCTTTAAAAAGGCATTTGAACTTCTTAGTTCAAATGATCTCAGTACCTAAGATCACAGCACTAAGTTGTTTTCCAATGAATAGTGTGCTAAATTCAAAGCTTCCATTTTCTGTGAGATTGACTGAAATTTCCTGAAGAGATGGCTTCTCCCTGCATGGTCATAAGCATTTGCATGCTGCTAAAGGTTTTTGGCAGCTGCCAACCACTGTGGAACCTACTTCTCCCACCTATCAGCACCAAAGCCAAAAAATAAGCCAATCTATTCCTGCTGTTCAGACTGGTGGAAAAACAGAGAACTTTTTGTCTTCTCTTTAGCATACATGTAAGGTGCTTTAATATTCTGATAAAGGGATAGAATATAAATTTAGATAACTAGATCCTAATCTGGGAAATACGAGCCAAAACCTAAGGAACCAATTCAGTAGCAGTGATTCAGAAAATAAAACCTCACTTGATTTAACTCTTAAAGTCAAAGCTTGAGTCTTCTTTTACAGACCATCTTTATTCACAGCAGACAGCATGCTTTCTTAAGGAGAAAACCATCTCTTCAAAAACGTACCAGATTATCACATTTTTAATTGCACAGATAAATAAGCTCAGTAAAAAATAATATGGTTTTCTTTGCAGTTTGGTGTTGGATAACTCAAAATTTGGGAGGTAATTAAAACTTAAAATTCTAAAGGGAATTTGAATTCCATATCGATTAAATGTGTCATTTTATATTTTTCATGAGACTTTTTTGATTAGGTTGACATTATAGTATTGTTTGAAATGGGCCTGATAAGGTGAAATTGAGATGTTGAGAATGAGAGGGAATGTATAATTTATAAACTCTACTTAATAAAGCATATGTTAAGTACAGCTCTGTGTGGAAAAGTCCTTTAAGGTTATTTATAGTTTGATTTATTATATTAGAGTTCTTCTTAATAATAGAGTTATCTTACCATTGTAATTGAGCCTATCAGTCAAGATTACAGAGGACATTTTACATGTCTGAAAGAAGATGGCAAGGCAGAGCTATGAATCTGCAGCAAGTACCAATATTAGGAAGACAATAGTATTGAACCACAGTATTTTCTTAACTTTTATATTTGTCCAGATCAGAATTACCAATCAGACCTGAGTGACCAGCTACCTCTATTAAATGGGTTTTTAATATCAATTTCAAAACAAAGGTATTGAGTCAGCCAAGAGAAGATGATAGAAAGCAAGCAGTACTCATGGACAACTACATATAGAGTACTCATATCTGAAGAATAATCTCTCTGCGTAAATGAGCTTTGTGTCATTTAAAATGAAGCAAAGAATGACATCATATGACCTGCTGGACTGAAGCAGAATTGTTTTCAGTTAGGCCCTGAGATTACTTCTCTTAACTCCCAACAAACGCAAGTTACTATGGATGCTATGTGTCAGAATCTATTTCTTTGTCAAAGGTTTGGATCCCTATGCAAATCTCGTCCCTATTTCAGCATCTCCAAGAACCATTTTAAAGTTAGGAAGCTGAGGCACAAATGACTTAAAATTCAGAATCTGAAACATAATTAGTTAGTAACTCTCATTTAATCCATAGAAGTCAAATGTCTTCTTGTTTATCTAAGCAATTATTCAAAATTTACACATAAAGTTTCTGGTAGATCAAACTTCATGTTGGCATTTAAGGCTTCTACTCAGCCATGATGAAATATTTCCTCACAGGTAAAAATCAATAATGTATTACGGTCCAAAAAAAATTAAGGAAGTGTGGAATGGAGAGAAAAAGTATAGGTAAACTGGTAGTGGGAGAAACAGGCATATATGTTTCTTGCTTCACTGTTCCAGAGCAGTGTAATCAGATTTAAGAGTACTGTAGTGAAAACAATGAGAAGAACGTGAGGTGGTGAGATGTGAAAAACAATCCACAATATTGCTCAGATTTTTGATAACACAGGAGAAGAAGAGTTAAAGTTTCCAGGAACACCACTGCAGATTTTCCTCTTCTGGTTCTTCTGCTTTGAAATGAAGATCAGGTAATGTCATTTCAGAAGGTGATGTAAAGCTGCATGAAGAAAATTGAAGACAATATTATTTTTGATTGATTGAATAGCAAAAAGGTGGGGTGGTTGTTGTTTTGGGGTGATTTGTGTTGTTTGGTATGGGGTTTTTCCATGGTTTACTTACAAAATTAATGAATTTCCATCAGGAATAACTGCAGGGAATGCTGGTTGTAGTTTTCTTTGGTTTGTCAACTGCACAGAAAAATTCCATTTATATGAAACTTTTATTAGTCGGAATTTCTTCTCTATTGCTTTCAGCTAGTTAAGTATATATAATAATGCAATAGAATCTCAAACCAGATCTCTATCATATTATTTCATTAAGGTCAGATATATGAATGATGCAGATGATCATAGAACATTTAAATTATGTGTAATAAAGTGACTCTTTAGCCTTTTAGAAAAGTATAGCATGATCTATAATTAACAGAAATAGATAATTTTTGTTATCTATGTTTTTGTAGCAAATGAGTGATGCCCATAAACCTGTGGAAATCACATGAGTAGCTTTAAAAAGGGACAGTAGAAACCTGAGGTTGTGAATCCTTTGCCCTTCTGCATTACTGTTCTCATCCCTAAATTTACCACTGCTTATGCCACTGATGGCATAAGACATCATTGGGTTTTTTTTCCTTGATCCCCATCCAAAAATCTTCCATAGGAAAGAAATAATATTACAGCTTTACAATGTATGGAGGACATCCAGCATTACAAAGAGGAGAACAGTTTAGCATCTGTTACTCTCAAAGACATGGAGCAGATGCATAGTAGAATACCTCAGCAACATTACCAAAACCTACATTCTGATGGGATAGGATTAATGATGTCATCAGGGGAAACTATCAATAATGACTTCTCCATGAGGTAGTTTTGTCTTCATGTATGATTCAGTCCCTTTAATACCTCTTTTCTCGTGTTTATGTTTTGTTTCATCACTCCACACAAAGAACAAACTTCTTGCTGATTTGAGTGCAATAAGCTACAAAACTTCTGTCTTCATGAAAGAAGTGTTCTCCTCGGCTTGATAAAAAAAAAAAAACAAA
>JANIJG010005083.1:83989-100230 GCA_024611175.1 Megaceryle torquata | reverse complement strand
CTGCTTCAGAACCTTACCTTCAGATCCTCCTGTGTCCCCCTCTTCCCCTTGAATGCTGAGCAGCCTTTGCCTAAGTGTGTGTTTGCTTTTACACATTTTAAATCATTTTGAAAATGGTTACAGAGTGACAGAAACTCCAACCAATTTCTTCCAAATCCAATTCTTCCTTGTAGGAATTGAAGAGTATAAGGAAATAAGATAGAAAGCAAGTACACAAGTAGGAAAAGGACAGTAAGTAAAAAGGAAGCAGCGATGAGATAGAGAATACCCCACAAAGGTGGGGGGGGTGCTGAAGGCCAGAGGGAAAGAGGAAGAATAAGAGAAGCAAGCAAAATAAAGAGCCCAGAAGAAAAGCAGAGGTCATGGCTAGTTGAGGAGACTACAGTGAAGGATGGAAAGGTATGGTCAGTGAAATAAATGAACAGGAACCGGAGTTTTGACACAAAGTAATCGTGACTGGAAAATACCTAAAGAAGGAAACAGTGCCAAAATAGCTAAGGAGCATGAAATAGAACCAAAAGAAAGAGTGTAAAATACAATAGAATACACATTTTATGATGCATAAGATTGTGTTAAGATTTAGCATGGTGTTCAGAAATGTGCCACTTTTTCCTGTACATAATTATTGCCCATACCACTCTGTCTGCGTTGCCTTTAAAATTACATCTGATTTCTTGGCTTAGTTCAAGTCAATGAAAGTTTTACCATTTATGGTAAATTTATGCATCGATCCAGCAGCCCTTTTCCTCTTGTTCCTCCTCCTTCACCCACTCCTTCATACTTGAGTACTGTACTGGATGAACAGCCACCATAAAGAGTAGGAGTAGTACAGCTCTCACATAAAATCCAGCTTCCCGGTGTTCACAAAAGGTTATCTACTGGGGCTTTGCATATCTCCTGCTATCTAATGCAGAGTGAACACTCTGTTTACATTTCTCGTATATTTTCCAATCTGCATAAATTGCAGTACAGATTAATAGCCCTACAAAAGTTTGACCTTCCATTCATTTTGTGTTAAGCCTTCTGTCTGAAGGGATGCTTCATATTCATTGGAGCCAAAATTCTTTTCCCATCATTTCCCAGTGAGAAGAGTGTTATCTGCATGCAACCCCCTTTAGCAGCTGGCTTCCCCTATAGCTCCCCTATAGAATTAAGAGTGAAGATGTCATGAACCACTAAGCTTGGCCCAGACTCCTCCTGAGGTTCGTTGGGATGCAGGCGTTTGAGCAAATCTTGCCCGCTTTATGTTTCTGGAAGAAGTCCAGATGAAATTCTCTGGTTATGATAAGTAAAAATTAAAACAGATGAATTGTCTTGACTTAGCCTTGAATTTTGGGGTTGATTCAAAACCCAGAGTAATGCCATGGATATATGAAGGGGAATGAAGCCCATGTGAACAATAGAATACAGTATTTGTTGTATTTTAATTGCACCCTGTCCAAACCACAGCTCTGTCACCAGCCATAAAGGAGGAGAAGATAGAGCAAGGGCTTTTTGCTCCCAGTTGTACTTTCAAGCCAGCGTCACGTAGGCAGGGCAACACTGTGTGAGTGTACTGGGCACAGGGTGCACCAGTCACGGCTTCAAGTCGCCTCAGCACTGGTCCTTTGGGGAAGATGGAGAGGGTGTGCAGTGGCTGCAGCAGCGTGGCTTTATACCATGTGTAAGAAGCGCCTGTGGTCATGTTGTTAAACAACTTCCACCGCATCAATGCCAGGATTACTGGCAAGGGGATGGAGGGCACCAAGCACATGGATCCTGCAGTGCAGGATGCTGACAGCCCAGCCTGAAGGAATCCAGTTGTTCTTTAATTTTAGCTCTAGTATTTCTTGCCATGTAAATAATAACCAGTGTCTTGAGAAGAGAGTGTGAGAAGAAGCAAATCATTGTCTCTGGGTGATGGAAAGTTGGAGAATATTGGTTTTAGCAGGGATTGCTGACTACAGCTGCAGGCACTGAAAACAACATGTTCTCTCCTAGTTAGGCTTGTAAAATAAAAGGGAGTGGTCTGTACACACCACTGTGGCTAAAGTCCTAATTTCTCTGTAGCCAAACATGTCTCTAACATGCATCAGAGTCCCTGGGACATTTAAAGCAGAATTGTGTCATGCTTTGAAAAGAACGGGACTAAGTGAGCAGGGATAGGAACATCTTCCAGATGTTCTGGCAAGATGGTGCCTGGCTTTTCCAGGGAAAAAGATCTGTCTGTGGCCAAGAAGAAAGGTTTACCCAAAAGAGGATCAGTTCTTGGCTGCTGACTGGCCAGGGGTAGCCATTGGGGTCAAACTTATCCGGGCTGAAAGTGGAAGGATTTCTCTGAAGCCCATGGAAGCTATACCAAATTTTCTGCCAAGTGAGCCAAGGGTATTTCTCTAAACTGTGCTTGTTCACTGGTGCTTTGTTATCACTACGGATTAATTTTCAACAGCTGAAGTTTGTTGGTTTGGTTTTGGTCATTTGTGGTTTGGTTTTTGTTTGGTTTGGCTTTGTTTGCGTAGGTGGGAAGAACTAATGGTAGTGCTGTTGAATTTTATAAGGGCAAAATATAAAGGTCATACAGAATATTTACTGATTTGGCATCACAGAAGAAAGAAAAATTGTGGTGTGGAAGAGATAAATCTTTCTGGAAGTTCTCTACTATGTTTTGTGCTCATTTTCCTTTTTCTTGTACTCTTTGTTAGAGATCTGATTTCTAGAACAGCAGAGATTTCCTTGAAATGAAAATGTTTAAAGGAATCCACTAACCATTGTCCTTGTTAGTTGGAAATGAATGCTTATTGATCAGAAATATTGATCTAGCACTTTAGATTAAAACAATACTTTTGGTAGTGCAGTCAAAAGAGTTTAAAGACTAAAGTAAAATTGTAACTTCCACTGGCTACCAAGTGATCGATCGTAACTGATACCACTGCCTTGGAACATAAGTTTACTGTGACATCTCTTATCTCCACTGAAGAGTTTGCCCTCATTGCTTTGTGCATTATGTATAAATGATTGATGTCAGCTTTAACATTTTTTAGAAACAACTTTCATTGTCTTCTGTGCATTTGCAGTGCTGAAAATTACTTATATTAAAGAATTTCTCAGCCGCAATGTAGTAATTAAGAAGGACAGTCATCAATAGCTCCGGCCTCCATCTGCTATTATATCCATTTAGCATAGCCCAGAAATAAATAGTCTGTAGTAACTCTTAAGTGAATGTAACAGGCCAGATTTTCTCCTCACTTCCACCTTTATGACCTCATTCACTTCAGCAAAGGTGGGTAGGTGGGATCAGTCACCTAACTTGTCTTGTATCCCTTCCACTAGAGCAAATACTTGCTAGTGGAAGAAAAAAAAAGAAGGTCAAAAACATTATAAACAGACTCTGAAATATGATGAAGATTGGACACAACTCTTTCTACTATTACTATTACAGGAAAAGGAAAAAAAAAAATATTATCTGGATAACATAAGGGGCCTGGGAGTCTGTTGCCCATCAGAATTTATTGGGGACTTGATGCAAAAGTAGACAAATGAGGTTGTTAAGCGACCCCTTAACTGGAGGCCATAAGAGTTTGTGCAGCCGTGTGTCATGCCTGCCTCTAAAAAGCAATGTGAAATGCTCTGAACTAAAAAAAAATCCTTGCGCCTGGCTTTCAGAGCAGCAGTCCTGTGGCTGTTAAGAAAAAATATGTGCCTGCTGGGACTGATAATAGCTGATGATCATCACCTATCCCATTGCAATGCTTCTCAGTACAACTTTATTTTTTCAGCAAACAGTAAATGTATATTTTGCCTTTGCATGAGGCTCGATTACAAGTAGCACTGTGCTTACAGAATAGTGTAGCAATTCTTTTGCTGCTAGCATATATGTCTGCTAACACACAATCGATGATGAATACCTATATGTCTATATAGAAAAATACAAATAGTGAATGAATTAATTCACTTGCTTTTCCTTGTAAGCTAAATGTATCTTTCAATACTGGTACATCTTACTAAGACCAGTAATGGAAGTAGAGACACTCAACAATTCTCTTTAGACATGAAAAATGATGAGAGAAGTGTATTCGGCACATGATGAGAACTCGAATATTTTCTCTGGGCTGAAAGTGGGTTTGTTTGTGAGTGGTGAGGCCCAAGGAACCCCAGGGCAAAATTAACTTAATGGAGTCTCCTATTCGTCTTCAAAATCCTAAACCAAAGTATTTCTTCCCTGACTCTGCTGCTAAGCAGAAGTCATTCTCATATACTGCTCTTTTATTTCATGAACTTTGCAATGGCCAAGAGAAGGCCCACAGAGGGTAGAGTGGCAATTCCCAAATCTCTTTAAAGAAGCAAACTGAATTTAGAGCACTCCTACATTTCATGGTAGTGGGAGCAACTCTGGGTTTCCAAGTTGTAAACATAAGAGCAGTTTAACCCACTGGGTCTGATTCTTCAGACTGGGCACTTCCCAATGAAGTTCTATCATTGGATATATCAGTATAAAAACATGGGGGAGCAAATTCTACAGATTTCTGCAGTATTTGCAAAGAAGACAGACATGACTTACCAGTAAGTATCTGTCTGTGGCTTTCATTCTGGTTAAGAGTTATCATTCCAACTCTTCAGGTAGGATGCTGATTCATATATTTCCCTATGTTTGGATTTTCATTTTCAGCCACCATTCCAGGCATTTGTGTGTTAATTGTCAGGGTTGTATAAATTTTAGTAAAGCCATATTATTTTTGCGTGGCAACTATTAAAAATATTTTTCCCTTTAATTTCACAGGGGATGTTGAGACTTTCAGAGTTTTTCCCTCTTGCAGAAGGGAATAATTTAGATTTTCTTCCATCCCTGTCAGAAGTTGAACAGACGAACAAAACAGATTCTTCAGAGACAATTTTACACAGAGTTACATCCATCCAATTCAATTATAAATTAAATTGACTAACGAACCATAGCTCATTATGGGAATCAATTACTCAGAACTGTCTTTGGACCAAAAATGTGGAAAATAAAAAATAATGGTCATACTTCAATATACCAGATTGTCAGTGTTTGAAAGCTCTGTTTTTCTCTAGCTTGGCATAGACCATCGCCAAAAAGAAATGATAATCATTTGTTTTACTGCTTGTAGAGATGTTCCTGTTTTATGAAGACTAGTTAATTCTTGAGTTTGATCTCTTTGGGACCAGCACCTCGGGCTTTTTTGAGATGACAGGCCAACCCTGGAGTAATGTCATCGCATGGGGATCTTTCAGATCAACTTATGCAAATGTGTTATTAAAAGAAGCCACATTTTAGCCTCCAGTGCAACCCAAACAATAGTAGTGGAAAATGCTATGAGGTACCATTGAAGGCATTTTCTTAATAAAATCATTGTGACACAGGCATAGTTGGCACACCCCTCTGAAGTGTTTTTAGCTGAAATGTGTAGTAATGTAATAAATACAGAGAAACTTAACCCTGTTTATTTAAGATTGGTGTGAAGTGATGAAGGAGGATTACTTAAAGTCCTTAAATAAAGCCCTTAGTAGAGAGAAGCAGAGGCATAGAGAGCAGCTGGTTAGTATAGCTGGGAGTAGCGCTTGGATACAGTGTGTCAGCCTGGGCAGCAGGCAGAAGCAGCACATGGTGGGTCGCTGCAGCAGCACACAAGGACAGCTCCAGCAGTCCTCCAAAGCACCAGCCCCTCGGGAAGCGAGGAGAGCAGAGCTCCTCGGAGGCTTTGCCAGTTGTCCTTCTGCTGTAGCTTCCCATTGGCTGGTACATGGAAAAGACCAAGTCAAGTAAAACGCTTTTTTACGGTTCGTGTGTCAGACCCCCACTCACTGAAATCTCTATCAGCTAAGTGTGTTCCTGGTATAACTCGATGTATGTAATTCGGCAGGGTTAAAATGAAGTTTTCCACAGGTGTTTAGCTGTTACAACACTTGGCAAATGAGAGACTCCTAATCTATGTGAATTAAGCTTCATTGCTCGGTTATCTAAAAAATATTCCTAACTAGCCTGTTGTAGAAAATCTCATTGCATCTTCTTCCCTTCCCTCCTGCAGGCAGGGCGAGCAGGCTGCCTCTCTCATTAGGGCTGGCTGTGCTCTCTCAGCAGCAGTTTTCATGAATGGGAGCAGGTCTGATGGAAGGCAGGCTGGAAGTCAGGCAGCCAGTCTCACCCTGAGACCGTATAGTTCAAAATGAAGCTAAGCTGGGAAGTCTAATAGTTAGGTTAATGACCTGTGCCTTCTGCGCCACCATTATTTCTAATAATCAATCAGAATTTGATGCATATTAGAAGGATGCTTTTAAAATGTTGAATATTAATGAGTTGCAGAAATATTTTTGCATTAAGGACGTGCTCACTGGAATACCAGTGTTATCAGACAGCCAAGACTTTTCCCCCCAGTAATTCCTTTTCCACGCTGTACCCTTTTTTAATTTCTCTCTTTTTTTTTTTTTTTTTCCTGCTGATCGGCAAAGAGTTTTAGGCTCCGAGTTTGAAATGAGCCCAGCATCGCAGCCCGGTGCTTCTTGGCAAACTCCTCCACCACTTTAATTTTAACCAATTAGAAGAACCAATCTTCCTTAGTTCAGAACGATATTAAAAGCTCTCGCATTCAAAGGCTGGCCGTGGAGACCCTTAATTAGGGGTGTCCGGCGAAGGGGCTGCCCTCAGCTGTCGCCAGCGCTCCGGCGGGCGCCCCTGCCCACCTGTTGCAGGCAGAGGGGCTCGGCGGTGCCGGCAGCTCCCGCGTGAGGCCTCTCGCTGGCCCGTGGGGAATTTGCGCTAATTAGAATTAGTTGTCCCTCCACAGTCCGGCTCCTGACACAAATTGCATTCTGCAGCTTTTTGTTCCACTTGAGTTCACAGACAAAATAGCCCGTGCCATGTTTGAAATGAAGCAAGGCAATATGAAAGGGTTCTATGTAATTGGTTAATATACTTTTAACATTTTAACTAATATCTTTGGTGTTGGTTTCTCAAAAAGAAATGTGTTTGCTTTCTTCTTCTTTTGCTTAATAATTATTTATGATCACACCGTGGGTAATTTTAATACGAGTTTGTTCAGGTGTCATTAAATCATTGTCGGGCTTGACTGCCTGTGTAAGGAAACAAGTGACCTTTAAAGATGATAGTTTGAAGTGGAAGCCGTGGTAATGGGGAGCTGCAGAAGTACACGCTGTGGTGGCAAGAAGAAAAAGACCTTTCACACTTATCAAAATAATAACTTTATTGAATCGTACGACCAATACAGAGAAGTTGCTTTTAAAAAAGTGGAAAGGGCAGGTAAAGAAAGTAAAGGGAACAGTCTGAAGAAAATATGGAGGACGATCGAGTGCGAAAGTTGGGAAGTTTCACTCATAAGCCACTGGCTGAAATGAGAACCTGCACATCACAGAGGCTGACTGCATTAGAGCAGCCCAACTGCCTGGTGGTACATCTGCCACCCTAGAGCTGGTCATGACATCTCGAGCACCTGCCTGGGGAGGTGGTGTAATGGGTAACAAGCCTTTCACCAAGCACTGGGACTGGAATGAAAAGACTGATTAACCATCCCTGTGGGAATTCAGAGAAAGTCACAAGAACTGTAGTAGAGAGGCAGTGAATCATGAGCAGCCCTAAAATGCTCTTGGGTGTTGCTGGATGATGAATCAGGCATCCACCTCTGCTACCCCCTGGGACGGCAGAACACACAGGTTGGGTTGTCAGGGAGTGTTTATCTTTATATTGGTGGTGTTTAGGTTTCAGAAGCATAATGAAGGCCTGGAACATTCTCTTTGGTGCCTTAGAAAAAAAGGGAAGAGTAGAGCTGAAATGCCAATAAATTTGCAGAACTGGTAAAATTAGAGCAGGTGAAATCCCCATGGCTGTGGTCTGGTCCACATTGGATTCTGTATCCCTTTTCCTTACATGAGTATTCTGTGTCTCTTCTCTTGGTAGCAATACATATTTGGGGGTAAAATTGTAGAAATGTGTAGAAATGCTTTTTAGGTGTTAGGAAAGTGGTGGGCATGAGGGTTTCTGTCAGCCCATTGATGATCTCAAATATTTTACTTAAAGGGTTTTTTAAACTTTTCTTTGTGTGTATTTTCCCTTGCAAAAGAATATCCCAAGTCCCAGTGATGAGTTTAACCCAAGTAAATTATCAATAACCATTATTACATAAAGATATTAAAGGCATGGGGGTTTTTTTAATTGCTAATTGCTGGCTTGATCCTGATCTAATTAACATCAATGGTAAATTTATGCTGTGCGTAAAGAAGTAGAGTAACTAAGCAATAGGCCCTTCCCTCTGTCTCTACTCGTATCATCTCTGAAATGATAATTTTCTTTAAATTTATTCATTATTTGAATTTCATTTCCTGTCTAGTATTTATTGACAGTACATTCCCCATCCTGTTAATGTATCTAGATTTGTTTAAGCTGTTGCTTAGTTAGGATGATGGTATTTTGCCAAACCCATACATTCAAATACTATGATTCAGAAACTCTAAAATTATGAAACAAGGCTAAATCACAAGGTTTGTATTAAGTGCATTTTGGCTCTTTTTATCCCTTTAGTGTTTGTATACAGTGTGTATACACAAAATATACAGTGAGTGTGTAGTCAGTCATTTTTTCAAACTTTCCACTGTAACAAGGGCTAGAAATAACTTTTTTTTTTTTAATGGCAGCTGAACTTGTTATCTTGCCATGTGACTCTACAAGCTCACCAAGTATCACAATCCACATCAGTATTGCAGTAAAATCAAGCTTCCCAGTCCTTTTGTGGTTAGTTGTGTGTGTCATGCTCTTGTCTCTTTGTTCATTGTTCTCAAATCAAGCCAGTACACATAGGATAAATAGCCCTACATACGAACACGACACGCATTTCCATGTGGCTTTGTGTAGTTTTGCATTTCACCTCCATACTGCAGAAATCCATCCCTGGGATAGCACAGTGATCAATTTTTATTTCTTTTTTTCTGAAGATCAGCTCAACTGTACTTTTAAATGACAGAGAAAAGCTGGCTTTTAAGAAGGACTATCTTCTCTGTTTACTAATCCTTGTCCAACGGATATTACTCCATTGTCAATGAGTAAAAATAGCTATGGTATTTGGAATTTTATGCCACTTCAGCTCGCCGCCCTGTTGTAATCTTCCGTCAAGGAGATTAGACAGGGGTAGATATCTGCATACTGAGTAAATTAGTTTTGCTACAAGCAAACTAGGAGGTTACCAAATGCTCAGTTTTGGCATCAACTGCTGACCATGTTAGTCACTGCCACTTAGGAAACACAACGTGTGTTACTATCACAGCAGAGGTCCCAACTCAGTTAACTCTGTCACTGCCATTCTACAAAGGGAATGTATCAGCTGAAGGAGTTCAGTGGTCCAGCTTTGCTCACCTATTCTGTCATTCCAAAATATGATCCTGACGCCTCTGAAGAAGCATCAGGAGCCCAGAATTTCATGTGAAGGCAAGAAGCAAAAAATTCTTCTTGGGAGCAATCAGAATCTGCGAGTGCAAATCACAGAGGCAGCTGGTGAGCATACTGGGGTCGTATGTGGTTCTGCCCCTTTGTTCCATACTTCCCCCTTTTCCTAGTGGGAAATGCAAGCCGTGGAAAACACAAACCCATCTTAATGCAAGTGGTTTTCCTATTAGTGCCACGTGCCTTCTCTGCTGTTTGGTAGACCTTGTTCCAGAAAGAGAACCTCAGTTTTGCTTGGACGATGCACTACATTGAAAACTCTATCAGTCCTCCCCAGAGGTTGAGCTCTGCTGGGCAGAAAGAAGGAATTGCGGTGCTGATGCAGCTGGCTCAAAATATTTTAGTTAAGAATAGAAGTCACTAAATGAAGCACAGAGCAGATGGTCTGACTCCAGCTTTAAAAGCATAGGAGGAGCTCCCACTTGAATTCCTGCATTTTCAAAGATTTCTAGCCACAATCAGATCTTGTTTCTAAGTCACCTATCCTATTTGGGATATGGAAAAATTAGTACTCAGTCCCAGAACATCACCAATGTGTGTCATGATGCCTTGTGTATTCTTCCTCTCCTCATCACACAATAGAGAAAGAAAGGAGATAATTTTCAATGGGCAAAACACGTTGTAGAATTGCGCGGGTCACGTTAAATCAATTTGTTCCCCATTGGCCTCCTCTGGATTAGTGACTACTGTAAACTATTCTGGTTTTCTCTTCTTTTTCTTTCTCTCCTTCTTTTCATTCTTCTTCTTCCTTCACCCTTCCCCCATCTCATAATGTCATCCAGGTGTCCAAAGAACCTTACACAGGAGAGGAAAGAAAAAGAAATATGGTCAAATATAGAGATAATCTTCTGTGTGTGACCTTTCTAGCTTGGTTTTCAAGTAGATGGCCTTTTTTTTTTTTTTTTTTCTTTTCCTGAAAAGCTGTCTGTAGCAGAGCATGCTGCTAAAAGGAGAATAAAATAATTTGTCAAAATTGTATGAATTTGTAATTCATACTAGGCAACAGCAATTTAAAAAAAAAAATAGTTTTCTGCTACTGACACTGCTGTCAAAATAAATGTCAGGAGGGTAATTATAGTAATTAACAAAATACTTAATTGCACTTTGTCATAAGATAAGGCTTAATTTGATTTCTGATTAGGAGTAGATCAATACCAAATATCTCACTGTACATATATGATTATTACTACAAGGCTAGACCAAAAGTCACGTATCTGTTTTCTAAATCATTCAAAACAATGGGAAAATATTATCTCAACAGCCAGCTGTTCTGCAGTTCCCAGCCTTCAATGTGCATCTTCACCCACATAGCTCTGAAGTCTTAAATCATATTTTGCTCTGCAGGACTTGGCATCCTGCTGCATCTGGGATGAACATTCTCACTGGAAAGTACCACTCTTGGAGAGTTTGCGTGGGAAATTGTAGCAAACTTAGGCAGTCCAGGTCTATGTAATGTAGAAGGAAAAGCATTGAACAGGTGATTAAAAATGAGATTCAGATAAGATGAGGTGCTGGGGTATCAACCACACTTTTGTAAGTGGTTCTGAGTCCAGGATTCATTGGGGATTCCTATCCCAGGCGAATGTACATACGTGGCGGTTCTTTCTCACTCCGCCCTTTGCAGTGTATGCTTAACCTGAAAGGAAGTTTACAACACTGGGAAAGTGTCCCAGGAAAAATCTACCTACACAAAGAAATTTCTTTTTCCAATTTGTATACCATCACTCAGAAGTACAGCTCTAAATCCAAGCAATTGGTCTACTTTCTTATCTTTTGCAGGCCAAAAAGGCTAAAAGTGAAGATGAAAGGAAAATGTGGTGATTGTGTTAAGTGACAAGAAGTTGATCTAATCTCTTGCTTTGCACACCACTTCCATCCTCTTCTATCAGCCCGTCCTCTGCATTCCACAGTTCCTGACAAGAAGAGGCAGTTAGTCTTTCTCCTTGATTTTATCAGTGATCATAAAGCACAGGATCTAGCAAATCATGTAATCTTTTGTATGAGAATCAACTCTCATAGCCTAGTAATTCTGTCTGTTCCATCTCTCGGCAGAAAATAGATTGGGGAAATACAATTTCTCAAGGGCAAAATGCAGACTTCTGAAAGCATCTCGGTGACTGAAGTCTAGATTCCACTGAAAACCAAATATTTTTATGTTCCTAATACTTTTATATGTGGGACTTAAAATTTCTAAGTCACAGGAGTGCTTTTGAAAGGACTACTGCCAGAAGCCTAATTCTACTGATGCAACCCATATAGACTCTTTACCAGATTAAAAATTGGTTCCAGTAAATTGAATTTGAAATGTGTCATTTCTACATTTGCTGACATTCCTGGGTCTGCTAATGGTTGCATGTCATTGGTATTCCAGGCAACTGCTAGGAACTGGCCTGTAAATCGCTCTGGACAGTGGGGCAAGAGTGTTGACCCTCACCCATTACTCACTCCATCCAACTCAGTGTGGCTGATCTAGGTCCTGTGCAGTACCAGGTGTGTGAGCGTGGTACAGTAAGCAGCCAAGATAGGACGTGATGAACCTCAGGAGGGCAAAAAGAGTATTCACTCATGAATAGCTCATGCAGAGTATCCTAGCTCAGGTATACAGTACAGTAGCTGATAGGTTCACTGCACTTTTGATGAAAAAGGAGGCAAGATTTACCTTTACTTAGTCCTCTTGATTCCTCTTTAGACATACTCCACTTCCTCAAAGCACAGTTCTCTCAGAGTCCACGGTCCAAAGTGTGATCCAAGCTGAGGCTTAAATCAGGTCACCAAACCAGTAGCAGCTCTCCAAAGGGGTGTTGCCTCCCACTGGCAGCCATGCCCTCCTGCCATCTCCCCTGTGTGGGTGCTGCAGCTCGCGTGGCTGTGCAACTGCCCCAGATACAGCTGCTGATCCTGCTGGAAACCAGCCCAGCCCACAGGAAATATTTCTGTCCAGCCAGATCAGTTCCCTGATCAGGCCAAAGCATTGTAAGGTGAGCACTTGTAGCAGCATCACCCAGGCAGGGAGCGGGACATGTACAGCCTGGGTCTTCTGGGAGAACAGGGCTACCTCAGCTTATGCTGACTGATGATAGACCCTCCCCAGCCAAGCTGCATTCCCTTTTAGCACCCAAAGGGCTGGTAATACATTTTTATACTTTCCCGAGCTTAAAACTTAACTTTTGGGAAAACCCACTGTCATTAGACCAAAATTTCTTTTTCTCATTTAATGCAGACTGGGCATATAGGTAAAGGAACATTCTGGATAGAAACAGATAGTGGGGATAATGAACGAAAATGTGTTTACATAGGCAAGATGTATGTATGCCTGGACAGTTCTGAGTCAATTCAAATGCTTTCTTTTGAAATAAGTAGCAGGAGCATTGAATTCAGTGTGAGGTTGGACATTGACTTCAGCGGGAGATGGATCTCAGCAATTGATCCTGTGGAACAATAGGAGTAGTCAAAGTTGTTTTTTTCATGTGTTGGGCTTTTTTTTACCTTTTTTTTTTTTTTTTTTTTTTTTTTTGTTTTTGTAATGCCATTCTGCAGCCATAGTTTACCGCATAATTCACCAACTCCTATAAAATAGCAGGAAAAACAGGCTTTCATTTTCATAAAGTAAACTCTGGTTTGTGATCTGCCTGATTTTCGCAGGTAGACTTCCAAACCAAAATCTTTCTGAGTGAGCAAACAATGTGCAAGTGTGATACACCCTCGCGGAGCATTAATTCTGAAGTCTAATAATGGCAGTGAAGAGCCACTCAGTGGGGACTATAGCTTGGCAGTATGCTTAGCCTTCATTATCAGAGATTTTTTCAGTTGCAGATATCAGGGTCAGAAGCTGAAGGGTGACAGATGCTTGCTGTCAGGGTTTGGTGTTTCACAGAACCCCTCTGCTGTTCCTGACATCAGGGAAGGAAGTTGTGTCCATTCTCCATTCCAAAATCGTCAACTGCTTCCCAGGCTGTAGTGGGTTTCTAGACACTCAGTGTGTTACCAGCAAGAACTCCAAACTCCCTGGCTTGTCTAGTGTGTGTACAAGTTAAAAAAAAAAAAAAAAAAAAAAAATTAAAAGTGTGCCATTTCTAACCAGGGATACAACCTGGTCATCCCAGAACAAAGAACCCCCCAGAGCAGGAATTCTGACACTGCCTTTATGCCCATCTGGCTGCAAAGCATAGGGCACCTTAGGAACAGCGCTGTGATGCTATTGCAGCATGCAGCAGGGCTTAAATGGTAAACACAGAACAAGGAGAACTTCCTTTCCCCTTCTGTCCTTTCCCCAGATGTAGGGTGTTAGATTACTTAATTAATTTTAACAAGGGAATTACATTCCCCTTCCATTTGTGCCTTGTCTTGAAAGGATGCAATGTACAAATATCAGTTTCAGCGCATGATCCCCTGCCAAAAAGAATGCTGGGTCAGATCCTGCCCAAATTGGTAGCAAAAATCTCTTCTCAGAAAGAATTGGGATTGGTCTTTGGAAAGGAACAGCACATTTCTGGAGAAATCTAATTAATTTACGAGGTACTCAATGTCTGCAAAGTTGTTCTTAAGACACTAAGATCTGGACACCTTTGCTTGGAGGTGCTATTTAAATCTTTGCCTCTGCAGTCAATAAAAGCCAGCATAAAAACAAATAATCAGAACAGCTTCTAATTGGAATGGCAGGAATTAGGACAGGAGAATAACAGCCAAAGTAAAAAAAACATATTGGGACAATTGCAAAGTGCTCTGTAGTACACGACAAGAAGAATGCTAGAGGTGGAGTAAACTCTTACGCTGAAGTGGCTGCTTAAAACTGATGGCCAAACAAAGGACAATTGAGGCGGGTAAATGGAAGGAGACCTTCCAAGCTACAACATACCAAAATAAAAAATCCTCTGCAAACTGTAGTGCCTTTCGGGGAGGGTGAGGGGGCTGATAAGTTTATTTACACTTTTAAAAAGCACTGCCAATCCCAATTTATCAGTTACTGTCTTGTGACAATTTATTCATTGTTCACCGTTAGAAGCTAGAAGTTACATAGGAAGCATGATTGGTGATAGCTTCTCTATTTCAATATGGTATAATAGAGATAACACAGTGCCCAAAAGCTCTACAGCCGCCTTTTTGTCTGCTTTGTCTCTTTTCATTACTCTATCAGAATCTTCATTTAATATAATCCAAAAAAGCAAGGTAATTGCTTCACTTATCAGTTATCATCGCGCTCGCATACTTATCATGTCAAAATTATTTATGTGGATGGCCAAGTTGATCTTGCTGCATTTAGAAGCTTAAAATTTGAATAACCGTTCTGCCAGTTAGGTTATCAAAATTGCAGCATAAGCAATGAGTTTCTTCTTTCTGGATCTCAGAGGGAGAATAGGGAGCATCTCACCGCAGGACTAGTTTACCCGTGGCTGAACACCACTCCAAGGAGACTTACAGCAATTCTGTAGCCTGGCACTTTGTGTGCTGGGGACAGGCTTTATTTGCTCGATGAACAGTAAATAAAAATGGTGGTGTATAAATAGAGGCAATAGAGAGGGACAAAAAGGGGCATTGTCAAGGTTGTCATAGGTCCCAAATTAAAACGGTAATTTACAGACCTGTGCAATTCTTTCTTGGTTCATCCCTTCTTTTGAACTGTATTTCATAGCTTTTTTTTTTTTTCTATATCATTTTTATTTCTTTATGATTTTGGTAGATGGTAACTCACCTGTTTGAAAACCCTAGAGGCTGAAATAAAGCAAAGCATGCAAGTTCGGAAAGTCATTTTAACAACTTTTTTTTTTAATATAAAAGAAATTTCCTTCAGCCAAGCTCTTGGACACCTTTACAAAGGGTAACAGAGAAAAGCCTATCACAAACAGATACAAATAATATAAAAAGGAATGTGCAAACATTTTTTTTCCAGCACAGGTGGTGAATTCATAGCATCGCTGTCCTTTCATCACATGAATCAGACAGCAAAGAAGCTCTTCATAAGCCCCTCAAACACACTGTAGACCACTGGACATTTTGACATAAATGACTTCTCTGGAAATTTATTTATTGAAAGTGGACAATTTGTTATTCACCATTTGTCATTCTCCTATTAATGACTGTCCCAAAGGTTTTGGCTTTTCAGTAAACGAGCAGAATAAATCCCAAGTGATTGAGGAGGCCAATCACCCACCCTGGAGACTGCAAATTGGCCCCTCACAAGATGTTCAATTGGAAGAGATCCTGAGCAATCCATAACACACAGAGTACTATCTGTATGAAAATGAGCTTGCGTCCCTATGAAAAAGAAGGGAGGGGGATTTAACATTAGAGATGTCGCCCTCCATTTATAAATCCTTTCCATACAGAGAACAGCTAAATTCAATGAGTTTTTAATTGCGTGATGTTTTCTAACCTGCGTGCTTGCAGACTGGTTTTGCTGCCTTGCTTCTTACACAGCAGCAATCGAGGCAGGTCACGCTGCTGGCAATGGCCAACCGTGGGGAGGGAGAGGTGCAAACACCTTTTAGCTCTGCATCCAGCCTTACACCACTTTCAGCTGGCCTGTGTCTTGCAGCTTGTGCACGCTCTAAGCAACCTGCTAGTCGTATTCCTCAGTTTGTAAGAAGCTAGCTGGATTTATCAAGAGACATAGGTGTCTCAGCATGTGAACAAACTTCTGAGTCACAGACAGAAAAGACAAATATAGCTCTTTGGTGGCTATTGCTGTGAATTTTTTTTATTTTTTTTTTTATTTTATTTTTTTTTTTTTTTGTCTGAATAGGAAAAAATTCTCTCTCTCAAGTTCCTTTGTCAATAATTATTATTGCCTTTGCTAGTTATT
>JANIJG010005083.1:52945-82662 GCA_024611175.1 Megaceryle torquata | reverse complement strand
ATTGAATAACAGAAGTTGTACAAATGAGGGATTTCCTATCCAGAGATCTGCATGTATAGCTTAGGGTGCAAGAACAGAATTTTTGTTTGAATAATAATAATAATAATTAAAAAATAAAATACCTCTATCTAGCTTTTTACTGGCAAAGAACCTTCAGCTTTGACCTCCATTTCAGTGGCAGCATTGTAGACTGTGCCACCACAGTATTAGCTTTATCTTTTCAAAGGAAAAAATAAAGCTTTCTTTGTACAGTAGCACATTAGCTTCAAAGAGCACTTACCTCAAGAGTCCAGCTCATCCTTCTGGTAAATTTAAGAAATACGCAGCTGAAGATTGTCTGTTTCAATCATGGATAATGTAGATAACTTTGTGTCTAAATGTTACAAAGCAAGCTTTCCGTCTCTTTGTCTTTTCTCCCCACCCTTTCAGTTTTATTTTCTCATTTAGTGTTTAATGAAGATGCAAGCTAATGGAAGAATGATACATGAGTACAACTAGCCCTCTTGGAATGCGATTGTAAATGTACAAGTTGCTATTCACCACGATGTGATAGCTGTGCGTGTCGTAGATGGCAGGGGTAGGGGACAGACATCTCGCGTGCAGTCTGACACCTGCAGAGTCAATGGTGCACTCTTTGGATCTCCAGCCTGGCCACGCATGTTCAGTCCCACACTGGCCATAGCCATGGTCCCTACACCTGCCTGCCCATGTCAGCTGGCATTTCCTTTGCTCGCTTGCAGGAGAAAGGTATGTACGCTTTCTGAACCAGCTGGCCGTGTGCACACCAAGCAGCAACACCCCGGAAGGCTTTTCCCCAGTGAAACCTGCTGTCTATGCGGCCAGTCTGTGATAAGTGTGCCAGCTGAGTGGCATAAGGGTTTTCTGATTCCCTCTCTCGACTTGGCATTGCAAGAAGCAGCCTCTCTTTCTTTTCCCTTCGAATGAACACAGTTTGAGCATCGACATCCAGAAAGTTGCTTTCCACTGTGATTGCAATTACCTATCCCAAGCAGCGATGCTTCAAATTGAACTATGGTTCATGAAAACAAAAGACTATACCTGTGAGCACCCTAATGTGTTAAATAACCATGCCAGGTAGCATTACATGTATCTAGCAGCAGCTACTTTAAGAGACCATCTGCCAAAAGAGCTTGATTTCCTATTTTCAGTTCTCTTACTTGTAGTTTTAAGGGAAAATGGTGGGTTTAAGAGGTTGATGATTAGGTTCAACTACATCTCCCTAGACCCAGGCAGTAGCATTATTGCTCAAAATAGAGCATGTTTAATAGAAAGTAGGGAAATACTAGCTGCAGTGATCTTGCCTTGCCCTGGATGAGCACACACAGACGTGTAGAGCTGAGGATTTACGTGAAAATGTCTTCATGCTCTTTGTGAATTATTTCAGTTGAATTATGATTGCCTTGAATGATATATATTTTGAGAGTGTAACATTGCAAAAGTAAACTTTAACAAAAAGGGATATTTATTCTTCAGATTTAAAATTAATTTCCTGTATTTTTCTGGGTTTTTATCCTATCTAAGCTGTAACCTTATGAGAAGAAAAATGAGAAACTATTTCTTTACACTGAGACCGGTATCAGATGAAATATAAATGTAATGGTTTCTAAAAATGTTAACCCGCTGCAACACTCTATCCCAGAACTAAAGATCTGCAGCCCGGTTTAGGTTAAGTTACTGCTCCTCTCCATGTTAGGTAATCCAATGTCATTTAAGTAAAATAAATTGGAACTACTCGAGGAATAAAAAGAGGTGAAAGTGCAGAATCTGGTTTGGATAAAAGTTTAATTCTTCAGTTCCAAGTGACATAGCCCTTACAGGAAGCAGAGCAAACTCAGACAGGAGTGGCCAAGTAATGAAGATGGATGCATCTTGTTATCAGCAAGCCATTTACTAGAGCTTGATGTAACCTTAAACATTGCAGATAGCTCAATGGCACTTGCCACTAAGCCTCTAATTAATGAATAGCAGGCCCTAAATTAACAATGTGCATTTACAGATGAATTCTGGGCACTCATTAAATGATGTTCAAATATCAAGCAGTAACTGTTAGGTTTATTCCTTCTGGATTACTGTATACAGTGTGTGTTTGCTGGGAGTTTTCACAGGGGGGGTTGTGTGCTCAACTGCTGTGAGCCCAGGTGCACATCAGGAAAGGGTACAGTTCACTCGAGGAGGGCAAGACAGAGTAGCTGTAAACCAGGCAGTGTAGCACTTGTGTAGCAATTTAAGGATTCAAATTCAGCCTTAACTGCAGTGGGAAATGGGGCTTCATGTCTTGAGCCCATTCTCACATCTCAATTTTCTATTCCCCTCCTTTGCAACATCCACACTGGTGCCTTCCAGGGTGACCTGAAGCAGTACCCAGGAGGATTCAGTGCTAAGACACTGTTTAGTAAATGGTTAGTTCCTCCACATCTCACCTGAGAGTATTCCTGTGAAAGTGGTCTTGCATCCAGTGTCCCAACTCCTTGGCCAAGGAGACAAAGAGCTAAGAAGCTCAGGATGAAGTCTGCACCTTAACATGCGTGCACCAATCAAATGGCATTTTAGAACAGCCACAGCACTAATTATTTAGATGGTCCTATTGTACGCAGTGCAGCTGTAAGGAACGTAGCAGAGCATGTTGCCACATCTGCTAAGTCATATCTGTATCAAATCAGAAGTTTAAGTCACCTACTGTGCTCAACTGTAGTACAAGAGAGAGAATAAGCCTTTCAGAAATATTGGTGTAAACTGGGATTGGGATCAAACAGACAAAGCTGATTTAAGCAAAGTCAGAATTGAATCCAAAGTCCCTGAAAAATTAGACAGACTGTTCTCTGCAAATGGAAAGATAACTATAGTTTTCTGGGAACACATCCTTTCAGACCAGTGACTTCAGTGTTCAGCAACGTGAGGTTTTCCGCATTATGAATATTCTTGTTAATATGTCATCCAGCTACTACCACATGGTACGTTCGATGATACTATCTGTAAAAAAAAAAAAAAAAAGTGGTGCTTTTCTACAAGGATTCCTGCACATCATCTGATCCCAGTACTGTTCTCCATGGCAAAAAGTGTTAATGCAATACTGGTCTGATGTAAAATCACCAATATGATTGACATTCCTGTAGCATTACATATAGAAGAGAAACATCGACTCTGAGCAGAGCTCACTTTCAACTACGCTTGCAAACATTTGGGGTTTGTGCACAGGCTGGGTAAGCAGGATCCCATGCACATTCCACATAATCCAGTGCCATTTATGGGCAAAATGAAACACAGGCTCTTCTTTCTATGGATCGTTCCCACATCAGCCTTCTCAAAGTTTAATGTGGACAAATTTAGGAAAAGGGCACTCCCACAGCTCCGTGCAAGCCATTTAAAGCCAACATTGTGCAGATTTATTTTTTTTAAAGAAAGCACAAACTTTTACTTAATAAAATTGTATTTTGTAGAAAGGATAACTGGGCTGGGATTTTGTCACCTGGATTTTCCTTTATGATTTGTTGATAGAAGATGGGAAAAGCCACTGCCTCATGCACCTTTCCCAGCTTCTTTTCACTTTAGAGGACTAAATGCATACTATCCTCTACTGTGTAAGGTGATGCTGCTATAGTATCTGAGAGTTGCTTGCTTTTATCTTTTAACAAAAAAACACTTTATTTGACTGAGAAAACTGTATTATCTCATGAAGAAAACACTCTTCCTCCCTCTCTTTTTGTCACTTCCTCATAGAATTATCTCTGAAGCTTTCCCTAGCATCCTCTCTCTTTCCCTCTGCAACTATTTTGGAAAAAAAAAGAAATCCATAAATTGGCAATAAGTATTCTTAGTTGCCAGTTGATAAGGTGACAGCAACTACAGGAGCTTTCCTGTGCTGTGAAATGCCAGAATAATGCAGTGGAATGTCTTCAGTAGGATGGCTCTTTTTTTGATCATTACTGCTTATTAGTAACGGTATGAGCCTCTTGCGGTCTGGATGTAGTTTGAGAAAAATGTCCAAAATCACAGTAAAAATGCTACTATGGGTTTCCTAGAGTTCTGAATTTTCATCTCTCTTATTTCTCCCATACGTGCACCATAATGTTAGTTGGCAGCACTCAAACTATAGTTTTTTATTTCTAGAACTGCCCTTACTCCCCTTTTCCAGTCATAGGAGCCAAGAGCTGCAGCAGGGTTTGTAGAGGCACACATTAATTTCAGTTTAGTCCTGCAAGCTACATTCCTTTCCAAACGTGTTTTAACCTGACATCATGTTCTTCCTCAAACTTCTCACAAATAAAGATGTGATTCATATAAACTTCCACTCTCCTCAAGCTCTGCCAACTCTTCATTTGCTCTTGGCAGACTTTGTGGGCACTTCTGATCCTAGACAGGAATGACAAACTCAGCGCCTTCCGTGTGTGGTACCACAGGCAGCGTGGCAGTGGCAGGGGGGCTGTAGACCCCAGCAAATCCCCTTTCTGAGCAGAGCATGTGCCTCACAGATCATGGCATAAGTCGTTCCATGAACGGCAATTACCCCACGCAGTGCAGGCAGTGCAAGGGGCTCCCAAAACTGGCACAGTTTGTCATGGACCAGAGGAAGGAACGTGGTTGGGTTTTTTTCTGGCAAAGAGCTGCCTCATCCTGCCTGCTGCCACAGACCACCTCTGGGAGAGGAATGAAGGGGCTCTGCTTTGTCCATATCAGACTTTACCGAGTTTTGTTGGGCAACTGTAGCCTTTGGAAAAGGATACCTATTGGTTGATTTTGATAACGGATTTATAGTCCTTAATGCAATGAGCTATGTGTTCTGCTTGAAAGAGCAGTCATTGCTACCCCTGCTGCTTTCCTCAGTAAAGAGGAGTTTAAAGTTCCAGTCAGGTTTACTTCTTGTTGTGCTTCTTAATGAGCCAGACTGTGCCGTACTTTTTTTGGTTCAGAGCCTGGTGAATGGGCTCTTCCCATGGGATTAATACATGATTTTCTGTTGCTTTCCCTTTGTCACATGTCCCTAAGTGAAAAGCTATCAGATCTCCTGAAAAAGCATTTATGCCTTCTTTATGGATGTATAAATGCCACTAAACAGGACACAAAGTGGAGCCTCAAAGTCAAGTGGAAATATTGAAGTGGAGCTAGTGACCAACTCTATATGAGACTGTTTTGCTCCCAAAGTCATAGTGAAGAACCACTCAAAAGCCTAAGGGCTGGTTTTGCACATTTTCAGGTATGAAGTTTGCAATCAATTATCTATAAAACAAGTAAAGAAGTAGTGAAATCCACAGAAATAAGAGATTCCAAAGGTCTAGAAAGATAAGAGCACAGAGTGAACAGGACAAAAAAAATAAATCAAAACTAAACCAAAACCAACCAACCAACCAAAAAAATGATGAAGAAAAGTGAAAAGAGATGAGTGGTAGGTGCACCTTAAAGAAGCTCTTTTGTCCTTGGAAGCTGTATATCATTTACTGTAGCACAACTATGATATCCATTTATCATAAAACCAATATGGGGTATCATGCAGACCATCTGTGTGTCTTTCCAAGGGTGAAACAGACAGTATAAATTGTCTCCAAGTGTCAAGGCAGAGAGGCCACGACTCTTGCAATGCAGCAAAGCAGTCCCCTGGCAGCAGAGCCGCTCCCGCCAGCAATTTGCAGGATGTGCTTAATCCCATTTAATTTGTTTGAACAATGAAGTTCAAATGCGCGTAGCTAGGAGCTATCCCAGGTCCAGATTAGCCCTATGTAGAAATTCTCTGTAGAAATTCTGGGCAGAAATGATGGTGTCTGTAGCAAATCCAAAAATGATGTGAAGAAGTGTGTAAATTAAGGTGTTTACAATAACACTGGGCTAATATCGGTCTGAAAATGTGGAAGAGGTTGTCTTCTGAATTATGAGGTGGAGCAGCAGTGGTGTTATACCTGTTTACATCAGCCTAGGGTATAATCTAAACTGCTTTTCAAGTATTTTTTTCTTTATTGCAGTTTACTATGAACCTCGGAAACACTCAAGTGAAACCCCCGTCCTTATATATGTTCTTTTTTCTCTGTCAGACTCGTTCCCTGGCATGTTACTGTAGAGCTGTTTCTGTATACTAGGCTCTAGGCACTGCACATCTTTAAACATATATAAAACTTGGAAAAGGAAGACTCTTGCTTCAAGGGGATGGTAACAGGACATAGAGGCCTCACCATTTTGATTTTCTCCTAAAATGGGTCAGTTTTAGGCTACTGTACTGGTGCAAATCCAGCTGAGGTCAGTAGTGAGATTACAACTGGACTACGAGTAATTTATTCGTTTGTTTGTCTCAGAGCTCTCACGTCTGTGGGCTGATCACATTGCCTTGCATCCTTTTGCCATTCACATTTATTTAGCCAAATCTCTCCTAAGAAATGTTAATCCATCACATTATCTGATTGCTCAGCCCTTACTGCCCAGGTAAGTCAGGTACAATCGGTTCCATTGCCAGATTGGATAAAACCCTCCGCGTACGTCTCATTTGGAAATGTACTCTGTAGGAATTATGATTAGTACAGACATTGCTTCTTGATTTGTGAGAGCACTATGTCAGCAAATTCGTTTAAAATGTAAAACAGTCCATATATTTACATTGTATGTTTTATGTTACGCCCAATGGGCGAAGCCAAAAACATACCAACTACCTGCCCTTGGCCCAGTAGTTGGTATAAAATACAGTCATGATTTTACTCAAATTATATTATTTTCTTTTTAATTGATAGACAAAGATTAAATAACAGCCCTCAGATACAAAAGTTGAGATAAGGAACGAGTGGAGGTGCCATTAAACATCTGCCAGTCCTCTCTGCCCTTCCTCCCCTATGCAGTGCACGCTGGGCTCCATCCTCCACTGAATGCAGCCCTAGCTCTGTGCTGCAGTGCTTTCCGATGGAGAGTCACTGTGTGAGCCCATGGAGAGGGCAACTGTCAGGAGCACTGGGGAGAGTCTTCCTATCCCCAAACCCCTTCGTGCCATCTAATTAATCAGGCCGTATCAGATGCCTATGTACCTAATGTATTGCATCACATCTTACTCCTTTCAGTCCTGGATAGATCTCTAGCACAAGGAGGAAAGCTATCAATGTAAAGATGAAAATTGTCACCTATCTCAATTCTGGTCAGCACTTAGAATCCCGCAACTGGATACAGCAGAAGACCTAATAATCTTGAATATTGGCTGCATACTGAGTGTACTCATAGGCTCAAGGCCTCATTTTCAGATCCTTCTTCAGGACTTTGGGCTACAGAAATGGTTTTACTCAGAGTTGGCATCCAGAGTGCCTGACCTGCTGCTGCTGCTGGTGTCCGAGCCCCATCAGATACTGCCAGGAGCTGCCTCTGGGGCTGAAGCTGAGGGCAGCAGAGCAGCCCACAGTTTAGCCACAGCATTCATCTGTGTACTTTTGGAGCTGGCGAGTCAGTATAAATACTCATCAGCCTTACCCAGGCACAGGTTCTTTGATGTGCAGCATGGAGTGAGTTTCTAATATTCAAGCCTTCAAATAGGGCCTCGGTTTGCTTAGCAGTAAGCACTCAACAGTCTATTTGACAGTTCAAATGGAGTGGGAAAGCTGGTTCCCAGCTCCATTTCTTTTGCTCAGACCAATAGTTCCATTGTTCTTAGAAAAGAATTGTCTTTCCTCAGAAATAAACTACAAAATGTTCTTATGGGTAGTGGAAGCAAAAAGCAGTTTTCAGATACAATTGGTGTTCATGTGCTTAGTGCTGGAGGTGACCATGTTGCTGAAAAATCACGTTGTCTGTGATGCAGACCCTATGACAATTAACTCAGCAGAGGAGAGTGTGTGAATCCATTTCCAACCTGTTTAATAATAGGGTAACAACCAAAACGCTTTCTCCAGTGGTTAAGCCAATATTAAATTCACCTAGAAACTTGTTTACGGGCTATTCCACTGGGTTTGTCTATTGCCAGTACCATGAAGGACATCAATTTTAAGTAAGACAACCGCCTCCAGCACTGGGATTGGAAACGCCAATTGTAATTAAAACTTCTTTTTTTTTTTAAGCAAATGCTTTTTGCAGTTTAATTATGGCAAGAAACACTTCTTGTTTTGTGAACTTCCAGACTGTTGAGCTCAGCAAAATTCTGTTTGGCATTCAGCAGGCGAGTCCTGTCCTTGATGATGTCACTGGTGCTCTTACTACCCCAAACACAACACTGGATATTCAACCTTAAATAAAATCTGAACAAACTGTACTGCACCCAAGCTAAATGTGCTGTAAACACTGATTATTTCTGACCCACATTTAATCCTAACCATGGGTTATGTATATTTTCCCTCTTTTATATTTTTGCTGTAATCACAGTGTGAGTCACGCAACCTATCAAAAGTGCAGATATAAACTACAATCGTTTTATATGTTTCTAAACAATGAAAACAGAAGGAGAAAAGTAATCTCACAACAGCTAAATGTTTTCTATTTTCTAAAGGCTCTTATTGGTGACATTTCTTCCTGCACTGCTGTTTCTGCAATCACATAGCAACATAGCCCTTGAAATAACTTTTTGGTACGCATTATATAAGGTACAGCGTTTGGAGAAACTGATTCCACTCAAATGCCACCTGTTTAAATGCTAAATGGCATCAAATCCAAAAAGGAAAGAAAGAATGACAGTCCAGTGGAGGAGGTCGCTTCCCTGTTTGGATGATTGAGTTCCCCTATTCAGCTATTAGTCTTTTTTTCTTGAGTTTCAAAGCAAATGACAAGCAAGTGGGTGTAGCAGAGTTAACTTGGTACAGTGCCTGACCATCTCATAGCTTGCCCTCCTACAATTCTTCACAGGATTCAGGCTTATTAAGACCCTGTTCTGTTCTGTTGAGACACGCCTGCAGCCTCCTCAGACTGTTTCTAAATATTGCCATTTCAGCTTTTAAACTCTATGTTTGAGAATCTGCTTCTATCAGGGCCCAGCTGGACTACTTTTTGGGAAGCGTCGATATATATCGAGTCAGAAAAGCAATGGAGACAAGACAAACATCTAACATCCAAACACTCTCAGATTTAGGAGAATTTCAGATTGTCATCTGATCTCTATGGTTTGGGCTCCCCTTCCTTCAGGAAAGCATCTGCATTTTTCTGAGCTGCACTTTTTCCCAGGTTTTAGGCTTTCCCTAAAAGCCATTCTGCTCCTCTTTTCTTGTAGCTGCACAATGAATTCCCTGTGGTCTTCCTACTGAATCCGGAGCCTCTCCTTGCAGTCTTCGCCTGCGGCACTACAGTTTCTCCCAACCAGCAAATCCTAGTTCTCCCCGCTGCCAGAGCAATGAGGTGGTTAGCAGCTTACCTACCGTGTGCCGGCTAGGAGTGAATTCCAGATTTTTATATCTTAAGACTTTGCACTTCTGTGTAAGATTCATGCCCAAGCTTGTATAGGGTTTAACTGCCGGGCACAAAGAGGTCTGAGGAAAGACTGCCACAGGTATTGAATATCTACAGCAGCAACATTCAAGTCAGAGAAGAGTTCTTGTCCAGCCAGGAAGTGAAGAGATAAGGGTTCAGCTTACTGAGTGATGGAGGTGGCTGTCATGTTTGCAAGAGCAAAGCAGACGTGGCCAGTGCTGTACATTCCAATGCAAATCCGCATTTATCGAGTTCAGGTTTATTCAGCTCTACCTTGAGCTCACCTCTGGAGAAAGCGCGAGGCAGGGGGAATATCATTAAGAAGGAAGAATCAGAGTTTCAAAGGGAGATGTTGAGAGATGTGGAGCTGCATATAGTAAGAGAAGGTAGAAGAGGGAATGCAAGAGGTTGTTAGTATTTTTTTTAATGAGCAGAAGTTCTTTTCAGGATGGTTTACTTTTCTGGGACTTGCACATTTTGCAGTTGTATTCAAGTGTGGAAAAGGGACAGCTCCTTTTTTTTTTTTTTTTTTTGTGCACAACGTATCATTCTCTGTGCTTTCTAAGCTATAAAATTAGCACTAGCAGCTATAATACAAAAGAGCCACAAAAGAATTTGCAGTCCCAAGCCTTCTGAAGTCTGTACGGCCTATTATGGGTAGTCCTTGTAACACAGCCCTGGAGGGAAGCAATACGCCTGACTGGTGTTGTCAGCTTTCAGTAAAAGTTTCTTCTCTGCTTCCACAGCATGTACCACTAGATTGAGCATTTAGTTGAGACGGCTTAGAAATTCTCTTGTGCTCACAATTCTTTTTATTCTATGAAATGTCTTGCAATTTCTGACCGCAGGATTTGTAGCCACCCTAAGTATTAATGCTAGTGAAGTCAGCCGTGGTCAGATCTCTCTTCCACACCAGCTTTGCCTATACCAAGATTGCAGGAGAGTAGGGTCATTTTGGGCTGATTTTGAACAGGTTTTCTATCTGGAAAGGCAGGGAGAAGTAGAAGCTATTGTCAGTCAACGTTTCAATGGCTTCAGTGACAAAACCCATTTCTTCACTGCCATTGGTACATAGAGATGTTGAAAGATACTGGTCATTATTTCCCCCCTAACAGAAGTTTTCTCCCATGTCACTAGTGTACACCTGAAATACTGACATGAATTACAGCAAGTCAAGTAATGTACAGGTTTCATTGTCATAGAAAATACATGTGTACGGTTATTATGATAATAATGCCACTATGTTGTGAAATATTTGCATGCCATCTACTCATATCAGCTGTATAGGATGTCAAGTATGTTGCGCTTGCAATAATTTTAGGAATGTAATATTTTCAAGTTCAGGAAGTTAACAACTTGGGCTTTTTGCTTTGCACGTCGTAACCTTTTATGTTATCATTTGGTGAGATGAGGTGAAGACACAGAAGCGCATAAATTGGAGACCTCAGATCTGTGATTATGTTATTGCTGACCCTCGTCACGTCTAACATTACACTGTGCAGTACTGCTCACAGGAAAATATGTACCCAGAGAGAGGAGGCAAAGTGTAACTTGTTCACTTGAGAACAGTTATGTTTTGTTAGGTATAAATCAGGATATTTACACTGAAGTCAGCATTACATCACTGAGGATTTGATTACAACATCTTCCCAATCTGCTTTGTAGATTGAAAATATATAGAGAACCAAGTTCTTTTTTTTTTTTTTTTCTCCTGGAACACTTTATATAGCATAAATCGTACACAGCAGCCCTAAAGCAGGGAGCCCTTCTCAATGACTTCAGACTTGCCCTCTCCCTGCAACCACCAAAAAAGGAACGATGGGTCTTTACTGATTTCCAGCTGCCATAACAGTTCCTGAGTCAGAGCTTGAGGAGTGACCCGCGTACAGCCCACCAGCTGCTCTACCTTGTGGCAGGACATGTGCCAGCAGGAGGCTGGCCCAGGCTCCAGTGAGCACAAAAGGGCTGTGAGGATGGCGTTGCCCACACACAGACACCTTCCGGATCCTGATGTGTGTTTCTTGGCCATGCTGTCTGATGCCGTGGCAATCTTTTAGTGCACAAAATTGTTGTGACTGTAGTGCTGTCAGCTCAGGATATTTGAGGAAGGGATTTCCTACTCGAAATACATTTTCCAAATGCAGAACAGAGCCGTCTGTGCTGTGTTCTGTCCCGAGGAGTTTGTGAGTGGTGGTGCGTGCTCTACGGCACCAGCTGTAGCAGCGAATGACTTTCCCATACACCAGTATAATTTAATTCTTGAAGCAGATTTCATTCATCTGCTTTTTAAAACTAGCCAGGGAATCTGAAAGTTGATGCAGGCACAACGGGCCCTTTAAGACTTTATCTTTAAAGACATGGCATCCCAACTAACCTTCGAGAGAATGAAGATTCACAGTGCCAGTGTCTAATAACTGTATCTCACTCCATTACAGGTATTTCAAGGCCGTCCTGCGTAAACAGTGTGCATTGCTTTGTGTCTTAATCTGTAAAACAACCAAATATCTCGCTTGCAGATATATGTTAAGGCTTAATGAATCTCCTGTCATAAAAGTGTTGCTCAAGACTAATGAACAAACAAATGTTTGCTTAAACCCCTTTGTGAAAGTCAAATAAGCTTTCAACAGCTATTCGTGTATTTATTGTCAGATGTGAGTCATCACTTAGGTGCCTGGCCCTGTGCTGTTAGCAGCTAATGCCAATAGTTTCACAGCATTTCTTCATGCATTTTGCCCTCTTCCCACCCCCACTTCCAGCACAGTCTCCAGCAACTCTCCATCTGGAGAGTCTTTTGTCAGTGGCAGAACTGGCTGTCCTTTGGTGTGGTTTGGGCTGGAGTGACAGCTGATCCCCTTGCTGTCTGTGAGGTGAGGGTGGCATTTTGGGCCCCTGTGGTTCATCGAGCAGCTGTTGGCTTTGGCGCCAGCCTGGGGATCCTGCTGATCCAGTGAGTGCAAGCACAGCCATCTCCTCTTTTCCCTCTCCCCCACTTTCCAGGGGAGCTAGCGGGGGGTTCAGGCTCAGTGTGTATCCTCTTCCAGCTGTAGATGTGCCAGTAGTGGGGCTATCTTCCATCCAGCAGCTTGTCACCTCTCCCTTGCCAAAAGTTAGCATGTCCTTTCAAGTTGTTTGTGAGGGTGCTCCCTAACGTGTCTCAATCACAATGAATTAATTTGCCCAGAACAGTTCAAATACTGGGGCTTTGGTAACCAGCCCCCTGTCTGGAGCTCTGTCCATTTCAGCAGCTGTAACTGCAGCTGAAGGAGGGTGGACATCTCAACCAATCAATGCAACAGCATCTGGAAAGTTGTCATAGGATTCACCTTCCTAGTACATACCGTGGACTTAAAAGGTGGAATAATAACAAGGACTTATTTCTTGTGCTACTGGCTGGCTTTAAAATTAAGACAATGCTTGTTTTATTTTTATTCTACTACTAAATGAGACAAAGGCTTTAAGGGTTTGGGTTTTGGTTTTTTTTCTGTCAGAGGGGTCTACCCAGGATGGAAAAGTCAATGTTTCAGTGTTGTGTAACTGTGGGGTCTTTTCTTGCTTGTTGCTGTTGCTTGTTTCATTATGAGGAAGGAATTAAAAATCCCTCCTAGACAGTACTTTAAAATATCAAAGTCATTGTTTAATGCCTTTGAGTCACTGTACAACTAATTCAATTGCACAGTGTAGTGCAGTTTCACGGTATGTGAAACACAGATAGTAGAGAGGAATGATTGGAAAGTTGAGTAAACACAGCATTAGTTTGCAGAGTATGAAACTTTCCAATGACTTCTCTTGCAATGATCCAGCACAACGGCTCATCAGCACAAGTGAGGGGAGGGACTTGTAAATCCAGAGCCCTTACCTCCTTCACCTAATCTAAGCTATCTGCGTTGATGCTGGCAGGAGGTTCTTCTCTCTCCTCTGAACCAGACACTGGAGGAGGGTCAGGTCAGCATTGGCTGTCAGCAGCTTTTGGTGAGGTAGACAAAGGTCAAAGGTCTGATAATGGCTGTAGCTTTGCAGGACCCCTCACCAAAGAGTGAACCCCAGGTGGTCAGAGACCAAGGCAGCAGAAGGCTTGGCCACAAGGCACTCAGGAGGGCGATGCATAGCCAACGTGAGCCCCTCTGTACATTGAAACCGGTGCTGTGTAAGGCAGCCAGCAGCCTACAGGAACCAGGGAGCTTGGTGATGGGGCAGGGATTGCCGCTCTTGTGGCACTGTCAGTAAAGGGTCATTTCGCTGTCAGCCTGGTACATCTGACTTCACACCCAAACCTAACAGGTGACAATACAGGAGGTCTTCCAAGCACACCAGGGATTAGTAGGGAAAGGAACCATCTGCCTGATTTGTGTCAGTCCTGTTGCCATCATAAAGGAGATTGTCCCAGACACTTACTGAAATGATGTTTGTACCAGCTTTGCGATGTAAAGCAGCAATGTTATCCTTATTTTACAAATGACACTCTGGGGACTTCAGCTTTGCCTCTTCTGTCACTTTAAGGGAGGTAGTAGTGGTGTAGACCTATCTATGTTGGCTCTCATTTACCTAGGTGTGGTAATATTTTACCCACAGATTAAGTTTCTTCTGATGCAGGCTTTCTGTGGGTAGAAGCAACCAGACCTGGGGCCCTATCTGCTCTCTGAAAACACCCATTAGCCTCCTCATTATCCTCACCAAAATCACTGGAGCTACAGTACCTGAGTTAGACATTCCCTGCCCCAGCCTCCTTGCCCACATGTAGATCTCCCAGTGGAGATGTCCACACCTGGCTCTGAGCTAGGTGCTCACATCTATGTGAGCACCAGAGCCCCAGACCAAGCATCCCCCACCTTGCCCTTAAAGCCAAACTGAAACCGAGTGGTTTGGGCATATCTGTGGTTGGTAAACCACCCTGTGGGAGTAAAGCACACACCTGATCACGAATTCCTGCTTTGGTTTCATTTATTCCCACGTGAAAACAAACACAGAGAAGTAAGTATCTTGAAGCTATCACGGTCACCATTCAAATATTGATGCTTAGTGTTTGCAACCGATTAGTCTTGCCACTGAATCGCAGATATTTCCTGTATTAAGTGCCCCTAAACTGCCAATGTCAACATTTTAATGACAACAGCGTTATTGTGGGTAGTGGCAGTTTGGCAAAGAGAGAAGGTAGGAATAGGATTAGTCATTAATGAATATCCTGGACAGGCACAGATAGGAGAGGAAAAGGAGCAAAAACTGGGAAGGACAAAGAAGCACACACGTGCTCGTAAAAGTTTCTGACAAGCTAAAAGCCTCAGAAACAAATTTGAGTTTAAAAATGCATTTGAAAAGTTACATACTCACTTTTGTACAGCACAACAATAGTGGAATGCTAATAACATTTAATTTCCCTTGACTTCTAACCTTCTTAACCTGCTGTGCTGCTAGAACAGCGCTGTAAATCAAAATATGCTGTATTGTATGGTGAACATGTGTATTGAGTCATTCCAGACTGCCTGGTGCTTTTTAAAAACAAAACTCACAATAGTGTTTGTGCTGTTTTTCATTTTTCATAGACCTTTCCCCTCAATCATGCTGCAACTGGTTAGGTTATGTATTAAAAATACAATATAAAAAAGGGAGGGAAGATGTAGGGGTAGACATAATACTACAGAAAGTACAGCACAGATGAATAGGCCAAAATATCCTTGACACTACTCTCCCCTTTGTTCCAAGTGTTCTTCCAATTTCAATAAAAACAAATTGGAATATTGCCTGAGGTCTACTAAATCATTAGGAAATTAAGAATCTGTTTTTAATAACATTTCACTTGTAAATAATGCATTAATTGACTAGCTTGAAAGTTAGCTTGAACGTTAGAAACTGGCACTAAATGTGTAATGAAAGAAGTGTGCTGTTTGAGGAGGCTGGATGCTAAATGGAACAAATTAAATATGACAGTTGATATTTGTGAAAATGGTGATATAATTAGAGGACACCTGCAGCTGTTTTCCAACCAAAACAACAGATATTAAACATGTATAAAGTATGTGTGTCATATTTTCTCTTGGCATATTTCTTTTGTTCTCCTTCGGGCTTTTTTTGTGGGGGTCTTTCTATTTTTTCCTACCTTTTGTCAGGTCATACAACTAACCCAGGAACAAGTGTCTCTTTGTCTGCTGCTGCTGTTTATTAGATCTGTAAGTGAACATTTAGCAGAGTAAAGGCAAAGAACCTGAATCTTTTTTACTGAGAGCTGGAAGTTACTAAAGCACATGACACGTGCTCGAGCATATTTTAACAACGGGTGCTTGGGAATAGTCAAGAATTACACCAGGACTCCTCCTGCACAGTTCTCACCTGCACATAGCTCTCTTACACATTTCTCCATGTTGATAGTCTTAGTGAGGATTTCTCTAAACTAAAAGGTGATGTGATGTGATGGATAAGCCTTGCAAATGTGTAGCTTTCCCACTTGGCATGTGTGCAGCTGAAACAGAATATCATGCTGCCTTAGCCATCTCACAAGGGTTTTGAACACCAAGTTTCTAATGACAAAGGAAAAACATGAAGTTGTTGAGCAATATAGATGCCCATGTCATGCCATTACTGGGAAATGGTGAAGCATATCCACAAAAGATGGCCAAAAATTGTATTTTTTTGATCTGGAGACAAAGATTCTGGATATTTCAGTACAGGGACTCTGTTCCATTAGTTGTGTGCAAGACAGCATCCTGCCACAGGAGATAGGATTTGGACTTGGAAAAGCAGGAGTCTCTAGGCTGACTTTCTTCAGAGTCACAGCAGTAACAAGGCAGTGGAATTAGTCTGATATAAATAAATGAGCCTCTACGGTACAGCAAATTTTAGCCCTACTTAAAGCCATGTGACCATCTTGCCTGGTGTCAGAGCTAATGGGTATAGAAAATACACTGTTGGGCTGGGCACGAAGCACACTGAAGCCAGCACCACCCTTGTTCCCACGTACTCCACCTCAGGAAGGACTTCAGGTTCTCCCAGAGTTGCTTTTGCTAGATTTTGACATAAAGCAAATTCCCCACGGTGCAAGAAAAAACACCAGGGCAAGACAAGCAGTCCTCACTGTGGGACTCAGCTCTCACTGGGGCTCCTCAGTGGGCCATTTTCTCTATGGCTGAGGCAACCAGAGCAAAATTATGTGGAGAAAGTCCCACTGCACCACACGACCAGCTGTGGATACTGTAAATCTTCAGCATGCCCTTTGTCAGCTGTCAGAAACACAGACATTCATAAACAAAGGAGAGCAGGAGACCAAAATTCACTTTAAAATAAACAATGTGGACTGTGATTTGGAATGTGCTAACAGGATAGATTTGAACCATTTAAATAAACATACCAGCCAATTGTGTCAACTTTGCTCTGGGGGCAGCAATACCTTTGTTACCGGGGCTTGTATCTATCTTGATTAGGGCCACGTCAAGCAGCCATGGAGGTTGACTTAGATGACGGATAGGATGTACTGCAGATGACACTGGAAGCATAGTATCATGGAGACAAATTGTGCAATGGCTGAGAAAATCTTCACAGCTCTTTCAGAAATGTCACATTTCTTCCCTGTGGATGCAAATATATATATTTCATTTGTCTTAAGTTACAGGCTTAGGTATGGCTGTTTTTACGAGTACCTGTTGGCAAGCAATCACTTCTGTTCTCTGCCACCTCCACCCAGACCAACGAGGGCTCTGCTTCCACCTTGCAGGTTCTGAGTAGCACGCTCTGCATGCTCTGCTTATTCCTATAGTTGGGTATATGACACTTATGGCAGAGAAGATGTCTGCCACTTCCAAGGGCAAGGCAGTAATAAAGCTTCACAGGAAGTGCACCCTGCTTTTCTTGATATAAATGGCACAAGCACACAGCTGGGCTAGTTCCACCGACTTGCGCAGCTTTTTACATGTGTTCACTCTTAAATTTGCTTTACAGGTATTCTTTCCTTCTCATAATGTAGATCTCATCTGACTTGATGGCAGTTGGTGATGGACTGTGATAGACAGGTGATACAGAAGAGGTGCAGCTCACGGGGGCAAGTTCCAAACCTTTGCAGGCTTCCGTGTCAGCAGCCGCTCTGTGTGACTCTGCTCTTAAGGAGCAAGATCCTCACCGGATTAAGGCCGAGGGGAGTTCTTATTCCCTTAAAACAACTACTTTGCTGGCCTGCACCTACTCTCTCTGGGCTTTTTCATTGTTCACCAGTAGTTTTTAGGAGGCAAACGCATCAAGTCCTACACTTCCCACACTAAAAGGTATGAAGTAAAACCAAACTATCTGCCAGATATTATAATATTTACCAGAAGGAAGGAGTTGCTCAGCCTCCCATTATCTTTCACTTGAACAAGACCTTTCCCAGGTCTCATTCACAGAGAACAAAGATGATGATACACCTTTAGTTTGGCTCCTTTATAAGTTCTCTTGCAGGTGCTGAGCTTCTGAGTCAGTAGGGGTTCCATTACAAATTTTTATTTATTGCTATACCCAAACACTGTAGATATTCAATTTCCCTAAAATCCCTCTTTGATCAAATCCCTCTTTGATCAAAAGCCACAGAGGTGGTGACTCCAAAGGCCAATTGCTTTTTATGGTGTAAGGAGAACCTGCATAGGAAGGTGGCCTTCGCCTGTTGCTACCTCTAGGTTTGCAGCAGCAAATCAGAGAGCCAAAGGCACAAGGAGTTTGACTACCCTTCTATTTGTTTTCAAGGGACAAGTTTGCTAGCTTAAATTAAACCTGCTAAAAATGGGGCTAAGATTTGCCCTGGAAAGATTTGCCCATAGGCCCCTGCCTATGCCAGCTTACACTGACTTGAAGGTTTCCTTAGCTGTAGAGACTGACAGATCAAAATACAAACCTGTTCATTAAAAAAAAAAATAAATTCATATAACCAAACATTAGAAAGATGTGCTGGCTTAGTTAAATAAGGCACAACTGGTATTATATAATTAAAATCTAGAGTGCAGCTGTTGGGGGAAAAATCTAGCCAGTTTCAGATAGAAAAATATGTCCTAATAATGTGTTTCAACATCACTTTGAAACTAAACTCAAGAATAAGGTAGGGGTAAATGTTTTGTAGGTACGTGCACACATACATGTGTTTATAAGAGTAAGAGAGAGGGGGGAAAGACAAATGTGTTCAAATAACTTTTCTTTATTGAGAGAAACTATAAATAAAACTAGACTTAGGAGAACCAGGGGCAGGGAGGCTCCAAGGATGCACAGAGTGTGATTGGAGACAGGACAAGCAGAGGTGGTGCCTTGAGCTGCTTTACCTGTGCATGTGAGCCAGGGGTTTCTGTCTTTTACTACCCAGGCATACACAGTGGACATCAGACAAAAGAAAATGGCTTTGTTCACTGAGTGAGAAATCATATCAACTATGCTTTTTTTTTCAGTTTTCTCCAAGAATTACAAAGATGCATTTATTTTCTGTAGAGAACAGTCATAGTTTATTGCATTGTCACCATTTCTAGAACTTACTGGGCTAACATCTTGGTTTACTACCTATAGCAGAGGATTTCAGCTTTTCAGAGAAAAAAAATGTATATATTAAACTGGCAGAAAAAACCCAGGACCTTTTGAAGGATATTTTTGAGGAATTCGGCAGTTATGTAAAACAAGGAAATAGAAACACAACACTGTGGGAAGTTTTGGTGCCATTAGTACTTTTTTATTTTAGCAACTATTTATATAGTCCTGTAATGTTGCATGACAATCTTCAGAGAGTAAAAAAGACAAGTGGTCAGACCTGTAGTATACTCTGCTGCACATACCCATAGCCATACCCTACTCCACACAGTATCTGGCTGAAGAAAGGCTGGGAAGACAAAGTTAAGCTACTTTTCTCCTCTCCCCCTCTGAGGGTTGGCAATCCAGGATTCTGAAGCTTCTCCTGTCCTTGCTCTATTGCCTTTGCAGAGGCAAGAGAATTTTGAGGAAGATCTCACAACCCAAGGAGTCAGAGCAAGAGACCTGTTTTTCTTTCTGCTCTTCTCTTAAGCAGCGTAAAGCTGCCAGGGAGAGGGCTGAGGATCAGGCCTCATGGTAGCTGTCCCAGGGAGCTTGCAGCATGCAACAGATGGATATAGGAAAGGAGGAAAATGGGCAGAAGGAGAAGCAGGGAAGGAAGCTTAAAAGCTAACATAAGATAATTTTATTTATTAAATCTTCAGTTAGAAAAGTGCCACCTATTTGTAATGAAAAAGAGGTTTGATCATATTTTGAGAACAGCAGTCTTCTATTTCTGATCATGAAATAATTGACATTTGTGGAATTTTATCCCCCTTGTAACATTTGTCCAGAACAGGTACAGGTTTTCTATGATTTTCTTCTCTCTCTGTTATTTCATGGTCTCTGTGTAGCATTTGTTTGGTCATTACAAGCAAACAGGTCACCTTTTCCTAGCCAGCATGCCAAAGGCAGAATGTGATGTAAACTAGACTTTCAGGGAGGATCTGAATGGGGAGATGGAGGGGAATATTTGAAATGGAGAAAGGTTGCTCTTACTCCAGGGCTACAGGCTCAAGTCTGAAATTCAAAAAAGATGAGAAGTAATCAAGCCACAAGTCTGTTTTTTCTCCGTGACTCTGATCCATACAAACCAGCAATGCTGTATGAGGGAACTAAACGCCAGAGGAGAGAGGGAGAACTGGGGAATGAGACAGGCAAGGGAGGAGGGGCAGTTCAGTGCTAAATGGGAGCAGGGTGCAGGAGCCCGCAGGAGGAGGGAGCTAGCCAAACAGCTCCAAGTGGGCACAGCAGAGCACAGGCAAAGGAAAACTCACCCTCCAAACTTTTCCATGGTCGTGCTGGCTTTCCTACTCTTATCGGTAAGACCTGAAAAAAAACCAGCTCCTGTTTTGCTCTGCCTGTGATCCCTCAAGGATCTTGAACGATGAGGGATCCTTGTGTTTCTCAGAGCCATTGCACTTCGAGCTGGAGGCTGCCCCCAGGAGTTCATCAGGCCCTGAGCAACATCTTACCATTCCTCCTGCTCCTCCCACAGTGGACTGAGTTGAAGATCCTGCACACTGAATATGTTTGCTCTGGGCAATTTAAATTAGACCCTTGTATGTTATTTAAGGCATGGTTTTGTATTTTATCCACTGCCTGAATCTCAGATGCTGAAATATTTGCACAGCTCTTCATCCTCTGGGGAGCAAGACACGGGTTTTCCCCGGTGGCACAGTGATAGCTTCTGATCCGCCAGCCTCCCGCTGTCCACTGTCATTGCAGCTCACAGTCACCGAGTGGCCCGAGGAATAGCTGGCACTCAAGGACCCCCCTCCAGTGCCCATAACTCTGAAACTACATGACATCTTAACCTTTATGAAATTTCTTCAAGACAGCATTTAAAAACACCCAAATCTTTCCTGACCTTTACATTTTAGTGGAGGGTTTTTTGTTTTGTTATTTTTTTAAATTGATGTTCCTACATTTTTTTTCTTTAGCTGTGGCATTTTTAAGCTAGTTCAAGAGGAACTTAGCTTTGCCTTTCCCATCCCAGTTGAGCCCAATCATTAATCATAAAGGGAAAGCACTCCAGACTCAAACCTAACTTTATAATGTTTTTATGTTTGTGACATTTTATCTCTCTCAGCCAGGGGGAAGTTCTTATCCTTTAATTTATAATCCATTGGGTTTTGATTTGACTCCAGATGCTGACTTCCTTTGTAGCCTCCCATTCCCATTCTCACCCCCATTTCCCCATGCTGCGGCTTGGTGATTGCGTACTGGGTGTACAGATCATTCAGAGAATCTCCCAAGGGGATCGGTGATTGCTGCCCTGGATCATCAGGAAGCTGACCCCTTTTCCTATGTGGGAAATCAAGGTGTCTTCAACAGAAAAGCCAATGGCGCAATTTGAGGGTAACACAGTACCTAAATCTAGAACTAACCTACTGAGGACCTCAGCAAAGCTGACAGTGTAAAGCTAACCCAAGAGAGGAATCAGTCCCAGCACCTTTACACAAAACTGTGAATATTTGCAAAGAAAAGCTGGAAACTTGAAAGGAAGCATTCAATTTTTTTTCTACAGCACTTGCTCTTTAATGTAAATAGAAACCGTGTATCCTGCAGTGTGCAGCATTCTGCGGTACGACCTGGCTTTCTACGAAAGAAAAACTTTCCTCTTTCATATGTCGCCTTTATCTAGTATAATCTCATAAAATCTTCCCTGATATCAGGCAATTACAACATTCAGGGCTCAGAGTCTAAATACTCTCTAGTGGTGCTATTGGATTTGTTTATACAGTATGGTTCTGTTGCAAGTAGAGTGCAACGCTCCCACAGCTTTGTAGGCGCAAAGATGAGTTCTGCTAAGCCTGTGTAAGTCTCTGCTCTTTAGCCCAAAAAACTGAAGGTCAGTTCAAAGCTAGCTGTTGAGGGAAACTAATCCTGCAAACAGTACATTCACCGGCCATTATTTCCAATTCCAAACTATCTTATAGTCATGAAATGGAAAGTTTATGGGGAAAACAAATGCTGCATTTATTACTGTGATGCAACATTCATAAAGTATATTTCATTGGGGGGGAGTTTACACAGGGGGTAATGAGATTTTTCCTTTATACATTATTTATAACTGCTTAATCCAGGTGCTGTAGGTTATTTTTTTATCCCTCAGTTTCACAGCTACAAAACACTTCAGTATTTCTAATTTATTTCTGCTTACAATACAGATGTTCTCAATTGTGTCTCTAACTACATTTCAACTGTTATGATCGCTTTTATTTGTTTGTGTCACTGTACACTTAGAGGTTGAATGTGCAGTGCACAATAGTCGGGTTCCAGGCAGCCTCTAAAAAGCCGCTAGTGATTTAGTTACCAACAAATTAAACTGTGCCTAACAGTAATATCTTTATCATTAGTGGTTTTAATCTTCAGATGATTTCCCTGCAGTTTATATTGCTGTGTGCATGGGCTCTTATATCTTCACATAAAGGTTTCATCCTTTTAAACAGCATTTTTCAAGATGACCATTTGGAAACAACATTTGGAGGAACATTTGGGTTGCATCCTCTAACTAAATTTCCAAGCTGTTGGTAACGGACTAAAGAAAATGTGGTCTGTACTGAATACTAAAGAGCTGCAAATGTAAGAGCCTTGAAGGTTATGTGTAAATATTGACATTTTTATTTTATTTAGCATACAAAAATGAACTTGCAATGTTGCTTATCTGATCATACAGCAATGACCGCATCTGCATCATCTGAGATCTATTCCTCACACTTCTGACTTTCATAGATGTTCCAGAGTTTTCCCATTGAGCATGTTATTGATGTCCCTGATTAGGCAACAGATATCTGGGGATTGAGTGTCCATACAGGAACATGTCAACCAGGAGGCAACAAATGGAAGCAGAGGAAAAAAAAATCCTTTCATCTTCAAAGGCCATGTTATATGTGCAGATATGGGTCCCAATAAAACCATTAAGGTCCTTTCCTGAGACATGTAATGGGACTTCAGGGCATTGAGCATCTAGCAAAACAAGGTCTTTGGTTCATCCTAGAGGAAGCACAGAAAAATAACTGTAACATTACATATACCCCAGCTGTTCTTTGCACTTAGCCATACTGCCCTTTCCCCTTGAGTGTTAAGTCTGTTGTCATTTCTTTTTTAACCAGAGGTTTCTGCAGAAACCTCAGGGTCTGCATATTTACATGTTGTTTTTTTTCCTAAAATGCTGAAAAAGACTCAGATGTGCAGATAATAAAGCTTGTAGTTCTTCAGGGCTGTTGTTTATACTAAATGCATTTATATGTTAAGTACTAAGATGGTCACTGCACAGTTTGTAATTCCAAGGAATGAAACATGAGGGCCCCACAGCATTCCCCTTAAATCTAATCAGAAAGCCATGAGATCTTGGCGGTTCACACGACATATCTGGGTAACTGCTTCATGAATGGCACTACAGTCGCCGAAAATCCCCAGTAATGATTCGAGAACACACTAGTTCTCTCCCTGGGCAGCCCAACCTGAACACCAACTCTAGCAGAGATTTTTCTAAAGTATCTGCTTCCCCTTTTTAATACTCCTAGTTCCTGCATGAAACCCTGTCATGCTGTTTGTATCAGCTGGCTGCCTCTTGTGCTCCTCCAAGGGTGTCTTGGAGATTTTTTTTTTTTTTTTTTTTCTCCACATGTGAAAGAAAGATTTAATAAATTGCAGAATCATAAATTTCGTTGGAGGGAGGAAGAACAGTAACTTCTTTGTGCTACGTGAAGACTGTAATTTACATAAATATTGCCTGTCTCTTTAGCATATAGAGTAATTAAGAAGTGACCAGCATGGCCATCCTCCTTGTTCTTGTGTAAACTTCATTTAATACAGTCCTCCTTTTACTTATTTGCCAAAGAGTTTCTGACTCTTCCAGCCCCCTGTTTTCATTCGACACAGCGGTGAGCCTTACCGAGAGGTGCAGTGCTCTGCCTACAGAGCTACTTTGCCCAAATTAGAGAGTATGTCCCTGATTCACTTTTCTTGAAGAAAGCCAGGCATCAGTGTAGTCAGGCCAGCATGCTTTTGGCAGCTCGTGCAAAGCATGAAGAACACATGTAATTTGTCTTTTTAGCTTTCTTCTTCTCTACCCAGCAAAAGAGTAACAGCCTTCTCCTGTATTAGTCTAAACTTCTGAGAAGGCTCCTCTGTGCTTTCGGAATAGTCCCTTAGTGAAAGAGTAGCACTGTGGAAATAAAAGACAAGGGACATATGCAAATGATGAAGTCGTCTTCTGAAAGGGATAAACCCATTTCCCTCACCAGCACGTGACTAAAGGTAATCTTGTGGTGGCTGGTGAATACCCGTGTCTATATCCAGTTCATGGCTTCTAGCTGGACTTGTGGAAAGGCTGCACTGCAGAACTGGCAGGGCCATGTCCCATGACAGCCAGCCAGGGAACGGTGGGAGATTAGAACCTCAATGATCATCTAGTCAAATGGGCTGAGAAAATTAATACCCCCTGCTTCTTCATTTGCGGGGTGAGGGGGGAAGTGTAGAGTGGAAAATTCTGTAAGGACTAAGGAAAGGCTTTAAAAGAAGCTATAAAGACTCAAGCTTTTGGAAAATCAGCAGCTTTGGACACAAGAGGATTAGGACAGAATGCTTTATAGCAAAAAGGTTCCACTTAGTGGTAGGACTAAGGTCAAAGAAAGTTGATGTGATGGGAGGGAGGATCAACAATTAGGAGGAGAGCTCTGAATTGCAGGAAAAGAAAAAGATGGACATCTTAGTGGAACCTGATGTTACCCAAAATGTTGCTCTGAATTTGGAAAATGAGTGTAGAATTTATTGGGTTTACATTGACCTGTGTGTCTCTGTGCTATCTAAGTGAATTTTGTTTGGGGAGCTGAGTGCAGCTAAGCTGCATACTATCATATTGCAGAAGAGATAACAAGCAAAGATCCTCCACCCATTAAATATGCCAGAAGGGCCTGGAGCAGAAACAGTGCTGCTGCCTACCTATATTTAATAGAAGCTTAAAAAGCCACTTGATTTACTGTAACCTTCTTTTGGGGCTTGCATTTCAAGAAATACAGTCCAGCTGGAGAAGAGAGCAAAAAGATTAATCAGAGGTCCAAAAACCCACATTGATCTGTGAGGCAAGATTGAATGGTCAGAGGTTTTCTAACCTAAACAAGAGGGCTCTGAGAGAAGACAATGTAGATTTTCAACTACATGAGAAACATTGCTCCAAAGAAAAGGAGAATAATCGTTTCTCATGTTCCTGGGGGAAAGTAAGCACCAACAGGCTTCAGCTGCAGTGAGAAAGATGTCAGTTCATCATTAAGAAATACTCAGTATTCTGTTAGGAATCTGGTGGCATACTGCAGTAGATCAGGAAGGGGTAGAGTCTTTGTCACTGTACATCTTTATGAATAGGCCAGACAACAGCTGAAGGTAATGACAAAGACATAGTAGGGCCTGCATTGACCTTGTGAGCTTGATCAATAACAGACTGGTCAAATGAAACCCAGTGAGCACCTAGTGAGTAAATTCTAGCAAGAGACAAATGGATTTGGATCACTTTTGTAGCTGGAACTCCAGAATGAGGTAGGAGGCAGTAAATCCCTTGTGCATTTTGACAATGGGAATCTCCCTCAACTTTGAAAGCAGATTTTTGTCAACTCAAAACACTTTTCCCTTGCCAAACCCATATACTACCTTCATCTTATCTAGAGAAAGCCTCAGCCAACTGGCTTTCATCCATGTCTTATCTTTGCTAGACACAAGGAAGCTGTAACATATGGCTTCAATGAAAAGGAGACATAGAGCCTGGTGTCATCGGGATATTGATGATGTTGTAGCCTCTGCCATTTCACAATATCCTCTACTGGTTTCATATGGGTTTTGAGTAAGAAGGGTAACAGCAGTGAACCCTTTGGAATTTTAAGCTGCGAGGCCCAGGAGAGAAAAAATGTTTATCCGTGCTTCTGGAGTCTTCTTGGCAGAGATGGTCACAACACTTCAAAGTCTTTCTTCTCTCTTGGTAGCCGTTTTGCCACAGCAGCAATGTGTAACGGTAAACAGAAAGCAGACGTCGTGTCCAGACTTTGGTCTGACTAAGATGCACTGTCAAAACACGGGGACAATTAGCAATATTAAGTTAAAATTATGTAGTAAAGAATGTATGTGGCTCTGTATGAAGTCATGTAACCATCTTGTGACAGAAATTTCTCAACTTTCCTTTAAAATTGCCAACATCAATAATTAGAACATATAATCTATTAACTGGAAGTATAAATTTATATGTAAGAGTTGAAGAGAGAGAATATTCTGCTCAGCTGATCATCTGCAGAGGTCTCACCACAAGATCTGTCCTAATAGATCAGGGGTCAAACAAGTAATCACTTGTTTTAATCAACCAATGAAAGTTAACAGGTGATGTGACCCCTGTGTGAAAAAAGGGAGGGTAGAACTCATTGATAAAGATGCAGAATGGGGGAAGGAGATACAAAATCTCACTTCAGTATTAACAATTACTCTGTAGGCAGACGTGTCTTTCCCCCCAGGCTTACGTCCATCTGGAGCTCCAACCTGCACTGTGCCAAACAAGATTTAGCTTAAATGCCCAGCCATTTATTTGGAATGTATTGTTGGACAGATTTGCTAATAGCGATTTATATGGTATCTAGTCTTGAAAAGTCTTTGCTTCTTATTTAAAAAACACATCATTGTACTGTTCAGCTTTCACATTCTTTCTTTTCTGGCATCTGTGATGAGAAGACTGCACTGAAAGGACTGTGTAGGCCTGTCACGTGCTTCAGATTTAATAATAGATGTAAAATAAGTACTCCAGAATCTGGTTAGCTCACCTTCCTCAGCCATTTCAACATAACCAGAAGGAAGGTGTCCTGGAGGCCCCAGATGCACCACTGGAAGACTTTTCAAAATAAAGCCCTTACTAGGAAGCCTATCTGACCTTTCCCCCTTCCCTGCTTTGCTATTTGTGGACAAGACATAAACCATTCCAGTGAAAAGTTCAGGCCTGAAAAATGGTGCATTTAGCACCAAAACCACAGGAGCTGATGGGTGCCTAAGCAGAGGAGGAGCTGGATGAGCGAAGCATTAAAGTTGGCCCACCACTACCGTCCCACCAGCATTATAGAAAGGAGGTTCTATCTACAGAAATTGTTGAAGGGTAGAAGTGAAGCAAATTAGTGAAATCCATCTTGTTTCCTCATAACACAAATGCTGGCTGAGCTGGAGTGATGCTGTGCAGTAGATTGCAATGAAAACATGCAGCTTGTGATAAGCTGACAAGAGCTGGACTGAGCATAAATAGCTTAGAAACATCAGTGGGTAAAGGCGAAGTTTTGCTTTTGTGTTTTAAAACGACACATTTGCTATGCTTTGCTTTTCAGAATATCACACATTGTGTGAATGCCAGCAACTATATTTATAACACCTTCCACTTCCCATGTGTCACTTTTCTGTCCTTATGTATATATGTTTGCATTTTTTTTTTGTCGAGTTGTGGACCCATAATTACCGTTAGAACTTTGTGACTGAGGAGATTGGACTTTCTCAGCATGACTAACTGTTTTCTCAAGACGTCCTGGCTACAGTGGAGTGACTGTGCTGACATTTGCACAGATGGGCAGATGGTGCCTGGGACACGTCTGGTTGCAGTGCAGACCTGAAGATCCTAGCTGAGGAAGCTGAGCCACTGTGTTTTGGCCTGATTTATAAGAAAACTGCTTCTCAGCAAATGTAGCCCGTGTTACCCGTTCTGCTAGATGTAATGGAAAAAAATGGTTAGCCATGGGAAAACAAACCCACAGCTAAAACATAGGTTTTGGCCAAAGGCCATAATGATTTATATCAGATATCCACGTGTGTTTGTTCCATACCAACTAAAACCATCTAAACTCCTTGGGAAATATTGAAGAGGGCAAACATCCACAAGTCTGGTTGACTACGGGAGGTTGTAAGATATATCACATTTGATAAATTCTGCTTGAAAACCATGCAGTATGAGAACAAAAGCTGAAATGGTTAAATGGTCTTGTAGAGATGAAATTTGAATTTTGATTTCTCCTTAGAGTCAATTGTAAATGTGGAATAGTTCCCTTGCTCTCAAGAGAGAGATTTTGCATTGAGGCTACCTATGGGAGTCAGCAGATGTTGTTGGGTGCACTGAGAAACACAGTCTTTCATGGAGAAGGAGAAGGAGAAGGAGAGTAGGCATGGCATGCTTTGGAGTACTTGAGACCACAGGCTGATTCAGTGAAATCCAATCATTTCCTAATTCCAGTTCTGAGAATGAATCACGTAATTTCCTACAGATAACTGGCTAATGTCCACTAACTGCTGAGAAGAACTTTATGTCCTACTTTGTGATTGACAGCGAATTAATTAGAGTGTTTTTCATCTGGGGGAGTTGTCATGGTCTGGCCTGCTGCATCTAGGTGCCAGAACCCTTGGCATACTCTTTGCAGCTCTGCTACTTACTTCCTGCTATGGACTTTGTGTTTACCTTACATTATTTCACTTGAACCTATTTGAGAGAAACTCATCAAAAGAACACTGGTTTAGAAGTAGCTTTTCGTGGGTACAGCTAATGGAATTTATGCACGTAAAATACTACTCCAAGAAGTCCTCCAGACTAGAAGACTACTGATTTAGGACATAAGTAGGTAAGATGGCAATTTCCATTGTGTGTTTGAAACTGGCTTATGTATATACTGCTTTCTTGTCCAGAGTGCTAAAGAAGCTTTCAGCAAATACAGCGTCCTGTTTTAAGCACCAGCATCACAACAGTTCTTACATTTTTGCTCTGCTCTGCACTCATGTAGTCCTGGAAGAGCTCCATGCACTTCAAGGGGTCAAGGCAATACTGCAATTACATAGAATTAGAATTCTTTTTCTTTAGCAATAAGATTTGGTAATGTAGCAAAATCAATGGACCAAGGCCAACTGTGGCATAAACACTGATTTTACTTCTTGAGCCAAATTCTTAAATGGTGCCAATGAACCTGCTGTGTTCTAAAAAACCCTTTTTTGATCTCCTTTGTGTCACTAGCTTAAACAAAAGGGTTGGAGTGGCAGCAATAAAAAGAACTATTAAAGATCTTATACGTGGCACAAGTATTTAATTTGGTTTTTTCTTATTAACTGCTTTTCCTCCTTCGTGCCCATTTCTGCACCTACTTATATGGGAGATGAACAAGGGCAAAGACTGACTATACTTGTGTCAAGCTACCTATATAAAAGGACATTTGAATCAGTCCCCACTTTGCCTATAGATTTCAGAAGTTTAGATCTCCAGCTAGGGCAGATGTAAACTTCTTTGGGCCATAAAGGTGGGTTCGATGGGTTGGGTGTGGCAGCTGTGAGCAGAGCACTGAGGTAAAGAGGCATGTGCTGCTGCTTGTGATTAGGCCAGAAAAGCTGTTTCAGTGCTGCCCTGTGGAGAGGTATCTTGTAATCAAGGAATTCTTGTCCAAGGCTTCCAACACACCCTGTAATGCAACATCTGATGGGTGGAATTGCTGTACCTGCATCCAGGCTTTCTTATCTTGCTCTGTGACTCTCTGGGACCAGCAAGTATCTGTATGATGCCTGGGGAGCAAATGCTCAGATGCTGCTGCTCCACTGTTGCAGGTTGCTGTTGTTTGGGACTGCGGAGGGGTCCCAGCTCTTTCTGGTTCTGGAACTAGGAACTGCCCTAAGCCTCACCTCATCAAATGTCACTGCACTAGCATGTGCCAAGAGGTATAGTAAGCAACATAGAGGGCATCTGGAAAGAGAGGAGACAGGAGGAACTGAATTTGGCTGGAGCACAGCAGGTTTTCAGCAGTTTATTTTGGAAGTAATTGTTTGCTAAATAACCATGCTTTAACTGCAGTGGAGTATCT
>JANIJG010005083.1:20456-52845 GCA_024611175.1 Megaceryle torquata | reverse complement strand
TAACCATGCTTTAACTGCAGTGGAGTATCTCCAGCTTCAGTAATATTTTATTATTAGTATTATTATTATTATTTTTAAAGAGATAAGTGTCCAGCAGTTATAGGAGCATAGCTAAGATTCATTAAGCATTCAGACACCGCATGATTTTAGAAGGGCTGGGCTTGTGTTTCTTCCTAATTCTTGTCATTCTCAAATGCACTCGTTTTAATTGGCAAGAAGTTAAACTGCAGAAAGAAGAGTAGTGTTATCTGGTTTGTGCATAGGCTGCCTCCATCACACTAGTGCATAATCAAAGAAAATATAATTACAACTGAAAATTTGAGTCTGGGTCCTGCAGTCTAGTTTGTTCAGCCACTGCTCACATAAATGGTTGAGGCCTTGGGTTTTGCTTGGCTAACAAGTACTGTCCTGTAATAACAAAGAAGAAATCTGTGCTAGGATTTAGAGCAGCTGGTTTTATTAATTCTAATAGACCAACTGTAACCTCGATATCAGGCAGGAATGATTCTCCTGAAATGACTGGAGCTGTACCAGTCTTACATTTCAGGACTGAGATCAGAACCAGATCCAGTCTGCTGAAAAATTAAGTGGTTCTGTCACTTGGTGGTAGTGAGGAATCAGTTACCAAAATCTTAAATCTTTATGTCCAAGCTGAATTTGTGCACTCAAAGTATGTTAGAGGGACTCCATGGGGTGTTCTTTTAAATATGCCTCACAGTGTTTACTAATAAGGCTCTTTTTCCTTCTTCATGTAGCTTGTGCTCTAGGATTGATAGATGTTTCTACACTGGCATTTTGTCCTGTTCCTATTAAAACTATTTTAAGTTCCAGGGGAAAAAAAAAAAGTTTATATTTATAAGTATTATAAATATATATGTAGTATTATAAATATTCACAAGTCCAGGGTCATGCTGTCTGTAGCCACATACCTTTAAATCCAAATATTTGAGGTGGGGTTTATGGGAGGGAGGGGTTAAGTTTACAGCAGGGTTTCCCAAACAGGGTTATGAAGGTGCTGGGAAGAAGAGGTGACAAAACAAGTGATTAATTCTGCTTCCAGTGTGAGGATATTGTACTAGGGAGGGGAGAGGATGAATGGAAGAGTTCACTGGGGAGAGAAGCACAGGGCAGAGTCATTTACAAAGTGCTGGTTTACAGAACTTTAAAAGGTAAATGCACTTGTAGGCACTAGACCAAGTTGCATTGTTTGGCACGAGCTGGCTCCTAGTTATACTTGATTTCACAGTGTTTACAGCATGTTCCTTTAAGCTATCAGTTTAGCAGGGAGAGGCAAAGAAAAGAAGATGTCCCAGCTTTAGTAGTGCTACCTCGCAAATCCCTGTGCCCTGGGTGAAAATGCTGTGCACTTCTTGCTTACCAGGTGGCTTAAGTTAATATAAGCAGACTCAGTGTTCTAATGTTAAATGCCAAGGGAGCAATACCTGAAAGGTCCGAGACTGAAACATCAGACTACAGAATTTCCTATTTACTATAGATGCTATATTTAGTAACTAATCATCCAACCTAATCATCTAAAATAGTATTTGACAAAAAGGTCAAGTGTTTAATATTAGGGCTAGGAAAGCCATAAAAATCTATAAGGAGAATGCTCAGTGGAACAGCCAGCCAGATGCAGCTCCCAGCTCTGTCATTGTATCTCTCAGTTCCTCCTTTCATTCTATAAAAATGTCACAGTCTCTTAAACTCAAGCAATTCCATACGTTTTCTGTTTCTGGAGGACATAACTCTACAGAAAGCTCATTCCCAGTTGCGAGACCAAACAACTCTTGTCTCTGGAAGTTTCCTTTCTTGAAGTCTTCTAGAGCTTTTGAAAAAGCGTCAAGGTTCATGGAGTAAATAAAAGTTCCTAGGAGGACATGGAGGACTCTGTATTTTATGGGAATCTCATTAGAATGCAATGGAAGAGACTTTTTAAATTAAATAATTGCTTTATAAGACTTAGCAGACTTTATGTTCCAGGTCTGTTAGCCAAATGGATCTCAGCCAGAGGGGCAAGAGGGAGTCAACCAAACTGAAAGCTGCAGTACATGGGCCCAACTTTCACACTGTTTTTATACTTGACTAACACATGCAGGTCCTAGAAGCAGCCACAGTGTGCTGCTGATCTGTAGAGCAATGTGAGCAGCTTCAGCCATGTTTCAGAACCTCGTTTCCTTGATAAAACATAAAAACAAAACACAGAAACAGCAACTAAATGATGTACACAGACCCAGACCGCAGAACACACATACCAGATTTTACTGTTAAAACAGTCCTGCCTTAGCTCCTGTCTCTCTGATACTGTCCCCATACTCTTCTTCATGAATCCCTTCATGACTTGGCAATTTATTTTTTTCTATCATCTTATTTGCCTGCAGGGACCTCAGCTATTTTACTTCTGCCTATGCGATCTCACCTCAGTTGTAGCTTTTTGAATTAACGTGCCTCCTTGCTGCATCTTCTGGCTGAGGAAACTGCAAGGAGAAGTGCTATCATGGTCAGCAGAACAAACAGATGATCCACCCTGTAACTCATTGCAGTGGCTTTTTTGTAAACCCACATGGTTAATAGCAGATATCAGGTTATGGGGTTGGTTGGTTGGTTTTGGTCTTGTTTGTTGATCTGCAAATATATACTGCAGGAATGGAGGCATTTGGAAGTAAAAATGGGACACACCTTTTAATTCTCATGAAAGCATTATCATGGGAAGCCTTCTTACAACAACAGAGTGAGAACAAGTTAAATATTTTGTTTCAAAGGGATTATCCCTACCCAGCAGGGAACAGCTGGCATAAAGCGTTGATCCACCTCCCACTGCAAACATGAGCCAAACTCCCGTTGATTTCATTGGTACAGAATCAAGCACTTATTAAGTCCATGACCAGCTTTGCACAACTTCTGTCCTCGTCTGCTTCCCTTACACATAGGCCTGACCTTCTCTGACCCTGGAGAACCCAAACTGAGGGGGGCTATAGTGAAACTGAAAGCATTTTAACAGGTAAATGATCAAAAGAGTGTAACAGCTTTTTCCAAATGCATTCAGTTGTGGACTACATCCCAAGTAGCCCCGCTAACTTCAGTCTCCCCCATCTGTCAAGATAGCCAAATGACAAGCAGCGAGATGTATCCAGGATATTGACTCACTAAAATGAGCCAGTTCCTTCTCTTTTTCTGGACCGGTGTGGGTCCTCTCTAGGTTGTTTTTCATTCCTGTGTTGAGTCACTTGACAAGGATTTTCTCGTGGTATTTTCAAGTTTTGTGTACAGTTACATTGCAGTATATTTAGTAAAAGAGCACCAGTTACTGAGATGTGTTAAAAAACATCACTCCCAGATCAAAGAGTGGCCACAGACTTCTTGCTCTCTTTCTGGAGCAATCACATCAAGGCATATACGTATGTTCCACTGTTTAGAGAACAGACATTAGTTAGAAAAAGCCCTACACATTAGTTAGGATACTACTCTCTGACATCAGCGGGCAGCATCCAGCCCCTTCATGGCTATATTTTTTGAATGCATTTCTGCTAAACAGCAGACCAGGCTGAAGCTATTAGTGCCTAGGAATGGGGGAAAAAAAAATAGAGTAAGAAGTGATTGTGTTCTTAAGAGTGTTATTGTATGTGACGGTGAAAACACTGGGGTTGTACCTTCATATGTCATCTAGAAGTCAGTACTATGAACAAGATGCTTTCATATCCTTTCTGATACTTTGCAATAGATCAAAATTTATCATATCTATCTTCAGTTAATAATGAATGATCGGTGAAACATTTTGGAATAGGAAAAGCTAGATGATTCATATAACCTCTGCTGTGAAAGGTTTTCAAAGTTTAAAACATACAAAGAGAAGTAAAAGTAGTTCTATCTTTTGCATAATATATAAAAGCCAAGCAATTATGTAGGAGATCTGAGAAGTTTTAATTGAATAACACAGTTTGTGAGATGGTCATACAGGTTTGATTTTTTTTGATAATCAGATTGAGTTTCATTGTTCAGCATTTTTATGAGTTCTCAGAACAATGAAACTGTGGACATTGTTCACTGAAAGTCATCCTTTGATGACAACAGTGAGACTGCGTGAGTGTTGTAGAACTGCAATTTTTAACTCTTGGGGAAGTTGCTGTGTAAAAAGCCACGTTTCTTCTTCTTTGTTAGAACTGATAGAAGATCCAAGATGTGAAAGAGGGTCCAAAGTCTTGCGCAACTATTTACGGATAAGGAGTCCAGAAATTCTGCCATAGCATTCCTGCTATGCCCACACCTCTGGTAAGTCTGCACTAAGAATAAAGGGCCAAATTCTCCCCTGGAATAAAACCCACAATTTCTTTGGTGTCTGTTACACTTCCACTACCTGTTTCAGCAGAGACCTTGGTTACTAAAATCTGAAGTACAGAGACGTGACCTTATGACTCCAAATTGTATAGTCAATGTTTGGAGACTTTTTTTAATCTTTGTGCCAGTGCACGGAAAGATGTATAATAGGATGCATGCAGGACTCCTTTATAAAGCTTCAATTTTTGGAGCATGTGAAGAGGAAAATAAGTGTCCCATTCAGGTAGATTATTCTATAATAAAAATTGTCATCCTGTTGCATCGTTTTCTCAAGTGTGCAGTGCTCCTGACTGTGAAAGACTGGACATGCTGGATCATTGTTCTGGACCAGTATTGAAGTCCCTGTGCTTTTGTATCATTAGAGCTACTTCTTTTGAACTTTGTGGCTACCTAAAAATTGAAGTATTCTAGGTTATTCTAATTATGAGGAGAAATTGTTGGTGAGAGTCACATACTACTTTTATGCAATAGTAAGTCTTTACCAAAAAAAAAAAAGTATAAAGATCTGATTTTTTCTGATCACAGGACATCAAACAACTAGAAAATTAGAAGAATTTTATCACATTGACCGAGAGACCTTTTTCCACCAGGGCCCATTCCTTATGCTTTCCCTTGGCCTCTTGTGGGGATGCCCTGCCTGCACGTCCCGCCGCCTTGCTTCATTTCTGCAGTGCTTCTGTGGCTGTTCTTCTCACCCAGCTCTGGTGGTCTCTCAGTGCAATAGGTAGAAGATAGGCTTCTCTCATAGTTCAAGTCTCTGATCAGACTGGCCCTGCCTTTGCTGTGTGCCATGGCACGTGCCTGGACTTTGCTTTGAAGGCCGATATTTTCACAGAGGAGTTGAGTTGTCCCAGCTAGTTCAACTGAAGGACAGAGACTGCAACCACCAGCTCTGACAACATTTCATCTATCCACTCCTAACTCTGTTTTCTGTCAAAATTATTCCTGTAACTCCCTGCCATCATAAAAAAAGCAATCCTGAAAAGAAGATGAATAAACACAGAGTGGTTTAGAATTATGCTCTAGGAATAATTAAACTTTTAGTTAAGAGGCTTCTGTCATCTCTCTATTTTTACTCACCATGAGGAGGACAGTGTGTTCTCATCTCTGTGGAGTCACATAAATGACTTGATTAAAGTGAAACTGAATCTGGGCATTTGAAACTTCCTTGCTGCTTTCTTAAGGTATTTGTGTGATAGATGATGATGAAAAAAAAAAAAAGAAGTCCTGTGCTTAGTTCATCTTGTTATGTTGTAGATATCTTTTCCATGCATTTGCAAATAGAGTAAAGAACGGGAGTTCTTCAGCTATTTAAAGTCTTTGAAAGAAGAAAGGCAGTTTAGATTACCAGCAGCCTACAATGTGCGTGGCACAAAAATGTCACTTTTAATGGCAAAGTTCAGGATAAAACTGTGTCAGCTAATTTAATCATTTACCATGAAATACCAGTTATCTTAATCTTACATGCAGTCCTTAAGTCTGCTGCATATTTTTGTGTAATTGAATCCTGACCCTAAGAGGGAGGAAGCAAGGAATTTGCTTTTTAGTGAATAGCTAGGCTCTAAATTTTCCTGTTTATAAACTGTATTTGCAGCATTGTCAGATATTTTAATACTGAGCAGCTAATATTTCTGATGAGTCTATTTTTTCTCTGTTTCGTATTTGTTTTCCATGCTGCAGAAATCATATTAGTATTCAGTTTCTATGGAACTTAACAGACTTCTCTGGAAAAAGTGCAAATATTGTTCCCAGAACTTAAGGCAAATAAATTAGTATCTAACCCGGATGACACATTTTATTCATCTGGTTTGCTTTCCATCTAGATACCTGATGCATTACTTCAGCAGCAAATTCAACAAGGCCAAGATGTCTTCATTTTCCTTCAGAGAAAGAGCTGTAAGAGCAGTGTGATGGAAGCATTGGTCTTCTGTGGCCAGCCGGTGAGAACCCATCAACAGCTGTGATGAGCAGAGCAGACATGGGGAGACAGGAGGCAGCTGAAGCCAAAGAAGACCCATGCCTGGAGCTGTGTGTGTGATTGGAGCAGAGAGGGGCCAGGACCCAAGGAAATCCCAGCAGCAAGGGAAAAAAACAGATTGACTCTCAGTGACTCATTTAGCTCCTGGATTGGACAGATCTCTCCCCTGCTGGCAATTTGGCTGAGCATCAATGGACAGATACCAGGATGAATAGCTTAAAATAATTAGGGGTTGGGAATCTGCAAAACTGCTAGCCATCCAGTTCTTTACTGTGCAGTGTGAGGCACAAAAAAGAAATTACATTTAGGTTATTAAGTATTAAGTCAGTGGATTTACCTCCATTTGGTCCAGAACAGGAAACTGGCTAAAATTCAACATTTATATCATTGTGTTGATGGTCTGTTTATCACTGAACAAGCGAGTGCCTTTTGGCAGGTCAAGCTCTTTAACACATGGGGCGAACGTGTGCTTAATTTCTCCCAAACAGAAGAATTAATATAATAATAATTAACCCAGATGAGAATAGAATTAGAATCAAGTACAGTCAAGAGTTCAGCTTAATGCCAGGCATCTCACGTTCTACATGTTCTGGGGCCAGATTTTTTTCTGTTGAAAGCAGTGAGGATTTTGCCATTGGCGCTGGTGGGAGCTGGAGTGGACCCTGAATGCAGAGGGGCAGGATTCCCTATACTTACTATTTAATGCTCAAAACCTGAAGCAACAGGCTCATTTAGTATCAGTAAAGGTCAGTTAAAATTATAGAGACATCCTTTGGAGCAAATCCTCTGCCTTGTATTTGCATATTTATGAACTAGAGATTACGACAGGCTATTCCATTTATTAGAGCAGCGCAGCTATAGTTAATAGTCTGTCAGTATTTCCATTATAAACCCCGTTTTTCAGTGTTTTAATATCTCAGCCATTTAAAATCACATCAGGAAGCAAGTGGGTCTTGTGTCATCAGCCAGGTGCAATTTTTTGCTTTGGATTATTTTCAGTAATGAAATAGTGTTCGTATATTCAAATGACCCGCAACATTTCTGTTGGGGGGCGAAAATAGCAAAGTGCTTAAGTTCATTGTGGCTTTGTTTTTCTAGAGGGATGAAGCCAAAGGAGGGATTTGTCCAATAGTGTCAACTGAGGCATTACATTTGAAGAACAACTTCTCAAGCAATTTGTCCCAGAAGAAACACTGGTTCTCAGTGGGAAGTCAGGTTGCTGCATGCTTGCCAGTGATGACCAAGGTATACAGGTGAGGATGCTTTCCTTGTCCCTCAGAAATGTCTTGTCTGCCAGAGTCATGGGTGAAGCACACCAGGTAAGAAAACAGTGACCGTAAAAGTAAAGCCTTTGTAAGTAACAAAAACCCTGGTTACAAATTCAAAAAGCAGGCCTCTTTGTGAGTGTCTTCCAGATTCAGGGAAGTGCAGTACCATACTTACTTCATTGCTGGTATTTGGGGTAAAGAAGAGGGATTGCTGAGGCTTTAGGGAGGGGGCAGTTGTGAATCTGTCCCTGAACAGTATGGGCAGTATTGTTTACTTCAGCAGTCTCACATCCTGCTCCTTCCTAACAGCCTCAGTTTGCTTTCATAGAGGTGTTGGTTCTCTAAAAAACACCTGCCTGGCAGGGGCAAGTGTTTAGATGAAAATGCCAATTTTTAACGTACCAGGGCAGCAAAAAGTTACTCTTCAGTAAAGAAAGTGGTCTTGCACTATAACCTCTTGCCCCATGAAAAGAGAAACAGTCCAGTAAGAAACTCCTGGGCAGTGATTTGTTCTCAGGGCCTTGAAAAAATAATGTGCTGCCACAATAACCGAACAGTTAAGATTAAATTAATGAAGAGAAAAATAAATTAAGATATATGCAAACTGTTTGTTGCTCTTTACTGCTGCCCAACAAACCCATAGTTGGGGGTGGGAACGCAGTCAACATTTTCCATCTTTTCCATCATAAAGTTCTATGTGCACAACCAGGGACTCTAGGGAAACTAACAATGGCAGGCCAGAACCACCACTCAAACTGCATATATGATCCACTTGGTACATAGCAGCTAATAAAACTGTGTCTTGGGCAGGACCCAGGGCTTGGCCTCTGTGCTGCCTTCTGTGAATTTTGACTGAATTAAGATTAACAGCAAGTTTAGAAGTTACATTACATAAACAATTTTTGAAGTACATGTAAGACAGGGTTGCAACAAAAAGTCTGTGATCTTAAAGCTCCCAAATGCAAATGGTTGAGCCAGACTTCGCATCTGGCCTCTCATCTCCATCATGAGTGCCAGGAGCCCAGGTCAAGGCACTCCACTCAAGCTTGTGGAAAATCTGTACCAAATCCAAGAGGCTCAGGCTCATCAGTAGCTCTTCCTTAAAACAACAGTATTTGGGATATTTTTGTAGGTTATTGCTAACTTAAAGTGCATCTTCCAGATTCCTTCCAGAATTGGCATTGTAAAGAACAGTCTTCCTTCCCCAGGCGTGTCATAGTTCTTTTTCAGCCAAAAATTATCTCTGGTCATGATAAGTGATCATAACTCAGAAGTAGGCAGACTACAGAAATTCTGTGTTGAATACAAAATTACTTTAACAGCTTTATAAAGCAGGTGTAACCCAAAGAAACAGTGGGGGGGGAAGGGTCTGCCAAACGTGTCTAAAATATATGATGTATATGAAATATTATGTGCTGCCTGCTGGAAGGTAAGTCCATGCTCAGGAAGCTATCACTACGTATATTTGTTATGTTTCGTTTTTAATTTGCAGTGACATAAAATCTTGCATAATCAATTTGAGTGCATCTTTGAATATTAAAAATACTAATTATTATGTAATTAGTCAACAGGATATGTGCAATTGTGTAATAGCAGCATTCCTGGGTGTGGTTAAGTACGTAGGTAGAATGCCAACGCTCATCTAGATGTAGTATTGTAAAATTACACAACAACATACACCCTGGGTGGGTACTCTAATTATATTTTACATTTAAACAATGGCTAGATTAACTAAATAGAACTTACTCTTTTAAAAAACACCTTCCCTCAGGCATGGATCATTGTAGATGATCTTGATACTATTGCCCAAATAAAGTATCTTCCATCTCCCAAGGGACCCAGGCTCCTTCATAAACATACAAATAGGAGACAGAAACCAAGCATAAAGAGCCCTTCATCCACTTGTGGCATGAAGCCACCCCAAAACAGACATGTGACAGTTGCTGAATCATGCACCAGAATAATTGAATGCAGAAACTGAACAGGAAGAACTTTATATCTCATGAAGAATCACACGAGATTAATGAGAAATCTGTCTAGAACTGTTAATTTTTTATGACTTAACAAACATCAGGACCATCTTTAAACCATAGTGGAAACAGAACTACAGAGTGATTCAGATTCTTCTTTGAACTTCCCCAGGAAGATCTAGGTTACAGCCATCAAGTATCTTGAGCATTTTAGTTAACTCTGATCTCTGCTAAGATTTACTGTCAATATGGTACAAAAGTCTTCTGTGCTTCCAGCCAAAACCTCCCTGCCTAGGCATCCCTCATTCTTCCTATGGTACATCTGCAGTGACTGACAGGCGTACACTTCACCAGGGCCAGTACTACAGAGATGGCAAGATCTGCAGTACAGACAGAAAAAGTGAATTTTTTATTTGTTGCATGGCTCACCATTATTTTCTCTCTTTTGATATGGGTACAAGGTGAAAAATCCCAGATAAGAGTAGAAAGGTGAAAATTACAAAAAAAAAAAAAAAACCAAACCAAAAACCACCACACAAAAAACTAAGCTGTGACTCATTATAGATGTAAAATGTTGGAGCCTAAAGCTGAGGTTTTTTCATGTGCCTGGGTGGAGTAGGGTGAGGTGCCCTCTGAGGATGATTTTATCTTTTACTTTTGAGTCTGAAGATCTTGGATGTGGTTTGGCAAGTTCATAAAAATATTTGTGATAAAGTTGAACTGCCGTCTGGAAATGTTACACACAAAGATGTAAGAAAGCTAAGGAGAAAACTGCAGATGCTAGAAGAAGAATCAGCAGTGTACATGAATGAGGTTAGAAATTGCAGACAATTAGCTAGTAGATGACTCCTACTACATAAATCATCAAAGACTTGACTACTGCTTCCAGGTTTCCACAACAATATTAGCTCATTGGAGCAGCCAAAAAGATGTTAATTTGGCCAAAGTTTTAGGAATTTGCTATTCTTGTTTGAATTAACTAATCAGCCAACAAGGCCAACGTACACTCTCTTGCCAAGGCTATAAAGCAGGGCCTTCATGCTTCTAGGGAAGATACTATGTTTATTGCTCAGGATCAAGGGCCCCATGATATGGAAAATAAGCTTCTTTATGTTAGATGAGAGCTACATGAGAAAGAAAAACAACCTGAGCTTGTCATGGAATCTCACATCTTACTTCAGCACTCAATAAAGCACTTTGCTTGTCCAATTTAATAGAGAAGCACAATTTCTTTTTCCTGTATGCCTCCACAGATCAGGTCTAGCTCTGATCTCATTTAGAGCTTAATCCAAGACCCAAAGTAAAGGGAGAATATTCCCATCGCTTCCAACAGGCATCTGGTCAGTCTTGTAATGTAGTAAAACGTAAATTCAGGGCTGAGTTTCTCCCAATAAAAAGAGGGTTAAGGGGTAAGAGACAGGAGTTTGTACGCTCAACTTTCTACCCTCCTGTTACTTGCTGCTGATAGGACCTATCCTTTGGCTTGGCAAAAACTTCTTAAATTGTCTGGCCTTTATGCAGGGTTGACTGGTACAAAAAGTGCTCACCTTGACTGTCTTTATTACCTTCTACATCTAGGCAGCTCACCACAGCTCTACTCTCTTACTGCTTGAAATTTACTCATGTCCCTGGCGTGTTGTGATAAGCCTCTGAATGTCACTGCTGTGAAGGTTTTGTTCTTCCCAAAGTCCCTCCAGAGATTCAGTGAAGGCAAGTAGGGTTTGATTTGGTTGAAAAGTAGATTGTACGTCACGATAATAAATGGAAATATGCAAAGCGTTGGTTGAATTTAACAGGAAATTGGAATGTTTGACATGTCACAAGGCCAGTTTATACTGTGTGGACTTCTGACATTTCCTATAGTAAGTGAACCTCATCCCATGTTGAGGGCCAGCTCAAGGCCTAGTTACCATATACATGCAACTTAAATTGTCATCTTCAGAACGAGACTTAAGCCTTGCACTTAAGTGGTGCATAAGCCTCATGTTCTCCCTCTGTGTAGGAGTGTAAAAAAAGGAACCCGATTTGGAAAACACTAGGGAGGAATAGTGAAGTTTTACACATCAAAAAAGCTAATTAGAAATGTTTTTCTTTTATAACAGATAAGCCAAGCATATTGACATTAATTATGTGAAATATTCAAGGTTTGGAATAATCTTTTGAAGAGCACAGATGTATACCAAATCCTATGCAAATGAGTGTATGCAACTCTTCTTCAGGTAACACATTCATTTATAAAAATAATCTGTGTTTGGGTTTCTTTTTAATGGGTAGAATGTCATAAAAGGTCTCTCTCTCTCTCCTTCTCTCTCTCTCTTGCTCTTACTCAAGGTAGTGAGATAGTTGTGTCTGTTCACCACAGCCTAACATGTGTTCCAAGAGCTCAGAGTAGTTTCTTTCCTGTACCTGAGTTGGTAGTACGCTGTCAGCTTTCCTGCAATTACAGCACTGTAACTAGGAGCTGAATTTGTTCTTCTCTGGTAGTAATTTCCCTTTGGTTTCAGAAAAGCTAATGGAATTCATAACTGCATTTGTATTTTTCAGTCTGTGTCCCTGAGCTTACTATTGACAGAGGTGTTTAAAGAAAACGCTGTGAGTGTGATTTGATATGTTGCCCATTAGTGTTGTCAGTAGAGACTCTTAAAAACATTGGGAAGAAAACTTGATCTATCCCTTTTTTTTTACCTTAGCTGGCTGCAAAGAAATCCTCTTACTTTTGATAGCTTTACTTCATGGTGGAAGAGTTGTGTCAGGGCTGTGACAGGCAGGCTCAGCAGGCTGAATCACTCCACCCCAAATGTTCCTATACCCCTGTCCCATTCCCTGCTCTTTCCATCCCAGGCACTGCCTCTATGCAGGTGAAAGTCACTTCACTTTCCAGATCAAATTTCCCTGCTGAATCTGCCAAATATTTGTCTAAGGATATCCCTTATATTAGATGAGATGTCTAGCTTACATAGGAGCTGCTTTGTGGTCATTGTAGATTGTCACCCAGCTGGGCTGTGTTGGGACTGACAAGCCTCCTGGAGCCTGCTCCACAATCTCCAAACCATCCTACAAATGCCAGGGCTTAGCACTTTTGCTCTGAGAAACACCCACCTGCAAGGGCAACTGTTGGCCATGGATAGTTATTCTCCCTCATCACCAGTAGAGTGTTGATGTTGCCAGTGCCAGCTCAGGTTCCTTGTATTCTCCCAATTTACCTAACAATCCTCTTAACATTTCACAGGTGTTTCCAGAGCTATTGTGCCTGCACAAGTTCCAGAAAGCTTGTGGTAAAGTGTCTGCTTTCACCTCTCAGATTCAAGCTCTTTAAAGGATTTGAGGAAAACTGTTCAGTGCTGCAGGCAATGAAGAACAAATGTGATCCATTTAGATGAGCTGCAGGTACCATTTCAAACTTCTATAAAGTAAGGAAAAAAACTTTTTTGTTTTTACTCTAAAATGCTAACAGCAGTCTTTATATATTCTCAAAAACTGTCAGTAACTGGCCTTGAAGATTCTGATAACCCCACCAGAAGGTCTGGACAAGGTTGCCTAAGCCAGTTTCCTGGGAAGGTACGTAACACTGGCAAAGCTGCAGCCTCTGACCTCTTCTTATACTTCTGCAGCTGAACATCTGCTACTGGTAATTAACAAACATAAAATATTGTGTCCAGATCTGGTCTCGTCAGCTCAAGAGGGACAGGGAAATACTAGAGAGAGTCCAACAGAAGCTACAAAGATGATGAAGGGACTGGAACATCTCCCATATGAGGAAAGGCTGAGAGCCCTGAGGCTGTTTAGCCAGGAGAGAAGCCTGAGAGGGGAGCTTATGAATGTTTACAAATATCTGCAGGGTGGTGGTCAAGAAGAAGGGGCCAGTCTCTTTTCAGTGGTGCCCTGGGATAGGAAGAGAGGTGATGGTCACAATGAGAAACACAGGAAGTTCCACCTCAATGTGAGGAAAAACTTCTTCCCTGTGAGAGTGACAGAGCCTGGATCAGGCTGCCCAGAGAGGTTGTGGGTTCTCCTCTGGAGACTTTCATGACCTGCCTGGATCTGTTCCTGTGTGGCCTGCCCTGGGTATTCCTGAATTGGCAGGGGGGTTGGACTCAATGATCTCCGGAAGTCCCTTCCAGCCCCTACCACTCTATGATTCTATGAAATAGCTGGATTTTTGTTCAACCTAGTGTGCTTGGATTTTTGTGTCCCTATCATTTTTAATCAGGTAAAAAGGAGACATCTTCTATCCTAATTGCACTGTCATATGGGAAAGCAGCAATTTATATTGACCCTGGTCACCCCAGGGCACCCTTTTACCAAGAGCCACCTCTGAGACATGGATGTGCTGAGCTGGCTGACGTGATAGAAGCAGCACTTGTAGCAGAAGCCAGCTTGGAGTTGCATAGGTTTTAGTAGCAACTAAATGCAGAAAAGAGTTGCGGGAATGGGAACAACAGGAGAGCTGCTTGTGAAGTTGGAGTGAAAGCTTTTATATATAGTTTCAGCTACTGGAGAGGCAGATAGTTCTGATAGTAACTATTCCTTACCTATAGATCAGCCTTCTAAACACCTTTTTGCATCTGCTTTGGATAATAGTATACGAAAGAACCCAAATCCCACAGCTTTTGCCTTCAGTGTGCAGTTAGTAGATTAGAAGGAAAAGAAGGTGTTACACCTGTGACATTAAATGTGACTTAAAGATAATTTAGGATCATAATAAAGGTGAAAGTTCAGAATCTTTCTGACCTAATGTGATACCCATACAAAACATATTGACCTCCTGTCTAACATTTTTTTCTTGCTTGAAACCTAAAATTTGGTTTCAAATAAAAAAATCGATTCCTACCAGGTTCATATAATACAAGCACTTTATTGAATTCTGACTGAAACAGAGTTGTTCAGGGACCAGAGGCCAAGTCCTGGCCTTGTGGCGTGGGGCCAGGAGTGTTTTTCAGGATGAGACAGTTTCCAGACCACAGGCAACTCTGACTGGGGGAAGGTGGTGGGCACCTACCCTAGAGAGGTGTTACAGGCAGCAAAAAACCAAAGTCACAAATGTAAAGTATGTATTCCTTTCTAGCAGTAATAATTTTCTGCTGAAATTTGCAAAATCTCTTGCTGGGATGAGTGGCAAGTTTTTTAACCACTCCAAAGGAGCCAGAATAGGGGCGGTCAGCTTTGCAAAGAGAAACTGAGTTACCAGGGAAGGTGACAGCCAGATGGGAGAAGATGAGGTGCAGGGGCAAGGGGGGGAGGCAGGCTGGCTCATGGAGGTGGCCTGGCTGGCAGCAGGGCATGCAGGGAAGGGTGGTCTGCTAGTGGGTGAGGAGACTGGTTGGTATATATCTGGAGGCCATAAAATTGGTGCTGAGGGGTGAGGTGCTGTAGTCTTCTGTCAGGAGATAATATGGCAGGTGGGGAGAACAGTGAAGCCCCTGGGAGGGCACAGGGAGGAGTAGGGCCCCTTCTGCACCCACCCCAGGGTGAGGTGACCTGGACCACAGCTCCAGGACTGAGGGGAGACTTTGCCTCTGGATTCCTGGCATTATTAAAAAAAAAAAAAAAGAGAGAGAGAAGCCTTATATGTCTTACTGTTTAACTGGGGAAACAGGAGCTTAAGAGTGAAGAAAACAGTCCTTCTACTGCCCCTCAAAAAACAGCTAATCTTCAGTCAAAGGTTTTACTTGGGGCTTTCCTGGAGCTTTACTTTTCCCTTTCTGCCCCATGGGTGACTGCCCCTGCTTTAGCCTGACAAGGCAGTGAGAATGCCACGAACCTCTGAACGATGGGGGGAATATCACAGAGGGAGATTTGTGCCAGTTAATTAGCAGCACTTTGGTCATTTCTGCAGCCCATGGTAACCTCCATAAGACCTGCAGTGAAGGAGAGGTATCTGGGGATCTGTGGTGCAAGCTGGAAGCTTATTTATTTGAGATCTTCCGTCTCTGAGCATCGAGTGCATTGCTCCTCTAGCTCCCTTCAGAGACCATGCCATCAACTGCCCAGGCTGGGCAGCCTGGCATCAAAAGGAAAGGAGCCTTTTGCCCATCACTGTCATATAAATCAGGCCCCAAATCTGTAAAATGTGAGAAACAAGAGATTCGATTATCCATATGGATCACTCTGGACTTATTCCAGATTGCTTCATTAATAGCAATCAAAGACATCACTTTAATGGATTTTTTATCCCCAAAATTATGATCATGAGGAATTTGTTCTGGCTATTGATTTTGAAAAGGCTTTTGATTCTCTTCAATAGCCTTAACTTATTTCAGATTTAGGTAACAGTAGGATTTGGTCTTAAATATGTTAGATAGGTCAATCTCCTTTATTCAAATCCACGGTTATGTTAAAACTAATGACTGTAGTTTGAAGATGATTTATATGCTGGGGCTTAGACAGGAGAGTTCTTTTTCTCTGATACTTCTGTTGTTACAGAGGAGCCTTTGTTTTGGGAGAAATCAGTGTTTCTAAGGGAAAAGTCAGTGATGCTTTCCGTTCTGCCTGTAGTTGGAGAATATGTTTTTTGGGGTTTTTTTTATGAAGATTTTTAGGTATAATGATAGAAATCACTGAATGTTCATGTTTCTTCTTTGTTAATTGGGGTAAAACTCTTAAAGCCATTAGGCGATTTAAATGTAGCTCTATTTGAGCAGTATCCTTTATTGGATCCCCCATTATCCTTTAAACATCTTGGTGTGCAAGGGGATAAAATTAGAAAGAATTTGTTTGCTTTAAATTGCCAGCCTCTGCTTGATAAAACTATTAGCTATTTAGCTAATTGGACTGCTCTTCCATTATCATTAATTGGCAGAATTGATACAATTAAAACGGGGGCCTTATCTGAAGTGTTTGTGTTTTTTCTGAGGTATTCCCATCAAGTTCCCTAACATGTTCAGGGACCCTTACATTCTGTGATTAGTTTTGGTTTGGGGGTTAGAGGTAAATTTAAGATTAATTTTGAAAGCCTGCAGCTTCTCATAGAGTCTGCTGGACTGGCTCCTGCAATAAAATTATTTATTGTTGGTTTTGGCTGCCCCGCTACAACACGTTGTTTCATGATTTAGACAATCCCCAGCATTATGCAGCTGTGGAGTGTGTGGGGCAGTGCAACCACAGGCTGAGCAAAGTCAGGTCCTTGGAGTAACACCCCCTGCTTTGCAGAAGGTCAAGGCAAGGCTTGCTCCCAGGGCTGTGTCCTTCAAGGTGCTAAACACCCATTATTCCCTGACCCACCAAAGTATTTTAACACAGCCGTAAGTTTTAAGCACACATAGAGGCCCGGTAATGCCAATTAGCTTACTCATACTAGTCAAGTTAAACAAAGGCTGTGCTTGGTTGGGGCCGCACTAATCATCACCTTGTCGATTTGAGACTCCCACGTGAATCCATTGCAAAATAGCACATGTTCCTCTACTTACACCTTGGCTGTGCTCTTAGCGGATGCTGCCCTCCAAACGAGCAGGGGGAAGGCACTGGGTTTTGAGGAGCATCTCTACCAATCCTTCTCTTCCTCTGCGGTCAAAGCACTGTTAACTGCACACTCTGTTCCTGCCGTCCCTGGTGGACCTGCCATCTTTGTTAGGCTGCTAGTACAAGTCGTGCTTCTCCCTCCGAACATGATGATTCATGTCAGCCATTAGCCTCGAATAAATGAATGGGCCACAAGAAAATTAAAAGCAAATCACGCTTCTATCAAGGGGAGCTCTCGCTGACGAGTAGGGCCTCTATTGCCAGAATTAGTCATCTGGGTCTGCCTTTTGCACCAGAGGCTAAGAAAACCAGAGGGTGATTAATTGAGCAGGACCAAGAGGATCTCACCCCTCCCACAGAGCTGGACAGTGTGCACAGTTTCTAAATCCCACCATGAGGGCAGTGGCTACATCACTGAATACCACCACTACCTCTGCTTCATCTCCATCACAACTTTATGTAGTGCTGGAGTAGCCACATCTGTTGCACACCACCCAAGCATGCTCTTATACTGAGACTTCCTGTGTCATGTAGATCTGGGTCTGCATGGTTTTACTTAAATATAAATTCAGTGCTCAGTTTCTACTGCTATTTAAAGCTGCTTAAAGTAAGTTGTATCTAAAATATAAAATGGTTTGATAAAAAAAAAGTTTTATCTATAAAATATATGCAAATATAATTAAATATCATTTTAGCTATAACAACACCCAGACAAGTCCATTCTTACAGACAAGATCCAATATACAGCAGGTATGAACACAGGAGCGACCTTGATGCAATACTGCCCTGCTTAATTCATTTGAGTCACTGTAGTTTTTAGACTATACCAAAGTCACTTCATGAAACACATCATGCTTCATGGGTTAATCCTGATTTAGCTGTGATGCTTTGCTTTTGGGTATTATTTAAATTGTTTTGCCCATCTCTTCTTCATTCATTTTGTCTATCACAAATATCATTCTACATGGGTTTCACTCATACATGTGTTTGTATTTCAGTTATGCATCTTTTTAAGGAGATAGATCCACCAAGTGGTACCGTACCCTGTGGCATGAAGAGTGAGGCATTTTTGACTTTTGTATGAAAAGGTATGAAGATGGAACATATAGTTTACAAGATCCTAATGAATTATTTGGATGTTTGACCTTAACTCAGACTCAATCCAGCTAAGCTTGGTAGTCAGTGGAATTGAAATGGGTAATAGCCCAAGAGACAACCATATTGTAGATCCAGCTTGCACAGATTGTCCCTTGGTGACAGTCTCAGCTTGGCACCTTTGCACTGAGTGGCTGGTGAAGTACCTCATCGCAGTTACGGGGCTGCCTTCTTGCTACCTTGGGGACAGAGCGTAGCATGGACTGAGGTTGAACTGCTGCTGCAGGTCTTGGGACACTCCTAGGCAGAAAGAGAGTACCTGAGTCTCTGGGGCTAACAACCTGGCATGGCTCCCGAGCACTAAATTCACTCACCTTGGGCTGAGGGACCTGTTTCGGCTCCCTTGGGATGAATGTGCACTCCCACCAGTACTGTTAGAAACCCCACGCTCCCCCTGACTTCCCCATGGTTCAAGGAAAAAGGAGGGAAGAGCAGAAACAAAACCCCTTAGGATAAGAGACCAAAAGACACCCACCTCACAGTACTAAATGCACCAATCCTGTGCTGCTTTATATTTTTGGATTAACTGCAGTAAATAAGGAGCATTGTACTGGTGTAAAACTCACATCAAAGAGGTAAGAGTCGAGCCCAGTGGGAACAGCAGAGCTGCAATGCAGGAGCCAGTCCTCCCTGTGCAATATTTAAGGTATATTAAGGCCAAAAACCTCCTTAATGCAAGCAGTGCTGTTGATTTGCTTCCATCAGCTGGGAATTTGGCTTATTGTCACCAGTATAAGAGGAGTCCTGAATAAGGGATGTTCCCAGGCTGAAACATTACTGTAGCATAGCAATGGGTTTTTCTCATTTGAAAGTAGGGATATAACTCTGTATATCATTAACTAAGACAATAATAAATTAATACAATAGCCAAGTAATAGTGCTGTAATGCTTTCATGTATGAACTGGAATGTGAATACTGAGCTTTTCATTTCATGGTTGAAAAATACATGAGTTGACCCAAATATTAATTTCTGCATTTCAATCATTTACATATCATGGGTCAATAATCATTTTTTGCACAAATGACTTTTCAAATGAGAAGCAGTATATTGTAATGGTCTATCATATTTACAAACATCTCATTGTTTTCCCAACTTAGCACTTAGTATTTAAAATATACTGGACGAGATATTGTTTGCCAAATACAGTACAACAATGGCTCATGTAAAATGCAGAGACTATTTTCTTTCACCGTTATCCATAATTTATAATGTTCATAAACCATGGAGTGGCATGGCCCTGCCCCTGGCAGGCCCAGGCCCCCAGTTTGGAATGGTCATGGTTTTCCAGCAACAGTTCAGGAGACCTGACACCTCTCTCTGCTCTTTCCTGACCTTTAAAATCTCACCCCTTTGAGGAGCAATCCTTCTGAAGATCCAGCATTGTCAGAAGGGCTAATGCTGTTTTTCTGAGAAGTTAAATACATCCCAAGATTTCTTTACAGCATGCAATGCCATGCAGCAAAATGCCTAGGGTGTCTTTTTTCAATTACTTTACAAAGCTAAAATAATATAAATAACCTTGCTTTTTACTTACTGGTATTGAACTTAGTCCATCGTTGCAGGCTGTTCATTGTTTCCTTATATTCCACCCCTTTATTAGCCAACATATCCCAACAGAAACCTTACGTCTTGGAGTAAATAGTGTTCAAGTCCTGAATTAATCAGGGACCAGTGCAACATAAGTACGCTGCCCAACAAGATGAATTTACACATCTGCCTTTTCCCCTAATTATAATTCCAGAGGTTGAATGTCAACAGCATATGGGTACATCCTTATAGAGGCATGCAAACACACACACAGAGGAGCACACACTATACATTAATCTCTCTTGGCTTATCTGTTGCTGTCTTTAATTTGTATACTTCAAAATTGAGTGGTGAGGTCATTTATTAGACTGTTTCTGTGAGTTTTATGTAGTGATAAGAAAGCAGTAACATGCAATTTGCTTTTATAGACCTCACTTTTGTAAGTATGATCTAATATTTCCTTTCTTTAACCGAACAGTGAGGAGGAAGAAGAGCTTTCAGAGCTAACGAAGAGTTAACCAGACACATTTCAACTGTCACCATTGTCTTACATCTAAGTAGAAAGTGGGAGAGAGCCAGAGAGGTGTAAGTACAGCAGGCCACTGGGAAAAAAACATTTGTAAGTGGAAATTTCTCCTCAGAAGCCTCAGAGCAGATCTTTCCAGTTTGTCATGATTTTTTCTTTCCCTATTTTTTAAACACAACGTGTGGTGGATACGATTGTTATTATCCAAAGGACCTTACTTGCTGGCTCGCTGCATCTCTGTTTATGAAATGCCATAACAAAAGTGAGCTCACGCTTGTGTGCTTCCAATGCGTGATGTTCCTGTGTGCCAGATGGGCACTTTCATGACTGTATGAGCGTGGATTATTTCATTTCCTACATCTGGGACTCCAAATGGCTGCACAGAATGCCACAGGAGAGAGGCACAGATCTTCAGCTGGGGAAACCTACCTTCACAGGGGAACCAGCTACATCAGAGGGGATGAGGCAGAGAATCCCCGAGTGATACTGGAAGGTTCACATAAACCAGGGCCATGAGGGAAACCTTTAGAACCAGGAACAAGACAAAAATAAACAATAACTAATGCTGGATGTCAGCTGTGGAGAGGGGGGAGGGAAAATAAACCATAAGCAGTTTCTTGTCTGGCCACAGAAGATGTGTTTGGAATGCTGTTTTGTATTTCAGCTCAGAAACTCTGCTGTGACCTTCAGATATTGCTGGGTATTACAAGTTCTACAGATAGCCAGAGAGAAATATCCCAAGGAGAGCTGGCATATACCATGCCATCCTAGTTAATGTTGACTGCGTATTCCTCGCAGCCCATTCCAAAACTGTGACCAGGCAGCCTTGGAAAAACACTGCAGAATCCTACAATAACAGTCAGGAATGCTACAGTTTGTCATAAAGCTATTGCAGGATTTGGGATAATTACTTGTTTGTCTGTAGGATAAAAGCATGCTTTCCTCCTTTTTTTTTTTTCTTTTTTTTTTTTTTTTTAAGCCCAGAACAATGAGAGCAGATCCTCAGTATAGTGTGGACCTGGCTCACTACACTTTTGCAGTATATGTTGCATTTCAGAGCCAACAAACAGGAGGAGATGATAAAAAGAGATGAAATAGCCTGTCCTATATGTTTGATTGAATTAGCTGTAGCAGAAAAAAATATAGTTAAGCCAGTGGCTTCCCTAAGATGAAAGAGAGCAAGCCCCCAAAAGAGAATAAATGGAAAAAGTAATGAACAAAAGAAAGTAAGAGCTTGTGGCACAAAGTAAGAAAAATAAACAGCAGTTGACTTAACTATTTTGCATAAGATATTTACAAACCACAGCATATTACTGTTTGCTTTATGCATTTTCACATCCTGCTCAGTTTAAAGCAGTAATTTTCTGCAAGGACAACAGAGGGAAAAAAAAATGCTTTACACTGCTTATATTAATTACATTTTTTCATTACCCGTCATGTTTTCTACAGGCTTGTGTATTATTACTGTAAAATGTAATGAAACAGAAAAAGAAAAAAAGAATGGACTTCTGGGAAATTTTCCAATTCTTGAAATGCAATGTTAATTGAGTGCTATTTTTAGGTCTCACAGATAGAGCTGAACCCATTGCCATCAGCGCACAGAATGGGGACAGACCAGGTGCAACACAAACTGGGTAAGGGTATCAGTTTCTACTGATGGAGAAAAAGGGAGAGAACCTAACTCCCCAGAGGGGAGTTCTTGTTGGGTTTGGGGCAGTTTCTATTTCTCGATGTAAAGTTCTAAAAGCAGAAATGAAAGAGAAGGGTGCAGAGCGGGCATGGGTCCAGGACCCACTGTGACCATGGGCTCTCCTGAAGGAGACCGAGTGACTCCTATGACAGGAGGGCAGAGCAAATGAAAGTGAGAAGCTCTCTCTGGATGGGTGGCTGACTTCCAACTCTGGGAGGGAGGGCACTCTGAAAGTCAACATAAAATAAATTCCCCCAAAATGTATCAGAAACGTGATCCCTTTAATTTATAGATCTCCTAAAAGGCTGCCAAAAATCAATTATTTTAATTTGTATATAGTGCAGCCATGGACTGATTCAAATTCTTTTGAAGTATTTTTAAACAGCTCTTGCACAAAGCCATCCTCTTTCCCATATGCAAAAAAAAAAAAAAAAAAAGAATTGAAAACCACTATTTCTCACAGTCACTTTGATCGCGAGAAAAGACGCACAGGACTCTGCAAGCAAATCTGAGACCCCCCACTAAGTCCTTCAACTGGGTTCCTTTACTGGTAGTCCCAAGAATTGGTGTAGCTCTGCCACTCCCTGTATTATCTGCCTCTTCTTCCAAAGAGTGTGCAGAAACTGTTTGAGCCCGTAACAGTTTGTGAAGAGCAGAGGAAATAGTTATGGTACTTGTGGGTGTGGGGAGGTTCCCTCTGAAAGAGGAGAAGTGGAAAATCTTTCTCAAGTTGGCTTACCAAGGCAAAAATGAAAGGAAAGAGAGCATCCCACATGGGGAAAGCCAATGTTATCTCCACAAAGCTGTTAGTTCCCTGTATTGCACAGCACGTGTGCTACATGTGGCATGTTTTAGAACAACTGAGGTTAAGCCATACAGTTGTTTACCCACTTTGGTCCCATGCACGTAATGACCTCAACAAAGTTGTCATGACCAGATGGTACATCCAGTTCGTATGCTTGTTTTGGTGCTACTGGAGATCTGGTAGCTAACTTGTAGGTATAAGAGACACCTCCCCACCCATACTGGCCCAGGTCATCAAAGGCACTTGGGGCAGGGTCCTAAACAAAGACACTTAAGCACCCAAATTCCTGAGATGATCTGATCCCTTTTACCTTGGAACAAACAGTTTGCATTAGGAGCTTTTCTTTATTCACTACAAGTTTCTTTGTATGTGGTTCTGTTAATCAATTGAGGGTCCAGACACATTCTTTTTCTAGTTTCAGCTCAAGAATCCCAAATATGCCCAAGGGCCACAAGAATGAGCAGGCACCAGAGCTTCCCTGAGTGTGGCAGTGTGGCTCTCCTTGACCTAATGGGCCTCAGCTATCCATGAACCTGTCTTCATTTCTTGCCTGTCTTCAAACCTCTGCCCTCCCCTTAAGTCACATAAGCTGTGACTTATCAAAAATACCACCTCAGTGCATTCCAGATGTGTCTTCCCACCCATTCCCCAGCAGATTTGATGCTGGTATGGAAGCATTATGGATTTGCCTGGCAAGACCCAGCTAGATAAAAGCTAGATTAAAAAAAAAAAAAAAAAAGTAACAAAAAACAACAACAAAGCAAAGCGAAACACTAACTGAAGAGTTAGTTTGCTCTCCAAACATCTCTAGTGATAAGATAGAAGTGATAAATCATAAATATAAGCCAATATGATTTTCTCTTATCTGACATATTGAATTAAGACTTGTGCTCAAACACTTACACAAAACTGACAAACACTTCCTTTTAGGAATGCTGCATCAAAGCTATTAACTTTTATAGTCCATTTAAAGCCAAGGGAAGGCATGTGCAGTAGCACACACTGCCACATGCTTGCACAAAAGGCATATGAACTGTGATACCCTATTTGCAAATCAAGAAGGAAATCCTGCTCCTTTTGTTTATGTTTGTCCTGCCTCCAGCAGCGGTGCCAGCATTTGGACTTCAGTTAGCCAAGCCAAGTGGCTCCAGCTTGTTGCAGCCTCACCATGGGCCTTAGCTGGTTATTGGCTCGTCAGCACTATACTTCATCGAGACCAGTCTCAAGCCTGACAGCTAATCCCATACTTTCATATGTCACCTCCTTTTTGTGTTTAGAGTTACTCCCTTTGGAGGAAACTAGGTCTGGACCCACAGCCTGCTAACTGAGAGTCACAATATTTTTCCCCAAAGGACCCAGTTTTGTTCTTTCATGAGGTTTCCATTTTTCTCAGCAGCGGTCAAGAAATATCAGGACTCCTTTGCACACCAAAGCAAGTAAATTTTTTGTAGTGAGATGATAGGAGCAAGTGGTGGAGGGCGTTGAAGGAGTGAAGGGAGCCATGAAACCACAAAGTCTCCCAGAGCATAGACAGTCTGACCCCAGCCAGCTGGATCCCACTTCACCACCCCTAGGGGAAGGGCTACATTTAATCCGCAGCCCCTTCACTGCTCAAGCACTGGGCAAAGGGCAATACATTAGTTTATTCAAAGTCAAACCCACTGTGGAAATCAGGAAGTCAGTATTCAAATGGCAATTCAGTCTTGAGATAATGTCCTAAAATACATGTAACCACTGACTTTGACATAATTTTCAACAGGACTAGGATTTAATCTCTGGGACTTTTCACTTTTCCACTTGATTAGCTGGGACCCGTCCTCTACTGAAAGATGGTCACAGTGCACCTGAAGTATTGCAGTAATAATCCAGTCAAGGAGGCTTTTCAGGACGGACCCATGGAACTTCAGTCATTTGACTGGATCAATAGGTGGCCTTTCATCAGAGAGAGGAGATTCAAATGTCACTTTGAAAATTCCACTTAAATGTGTTCATTTTCTGTTTCAGCTGTGCTGGGAATGGTCTGTAGGTTTAAACTCTGACTCAGAGCAGAAGAAATGAGGATCCATTAATTCTTATGAAAAAAATGCCATTCCAGGCCATAGCCCTAACATAAATGAATTTGGCATGTTCGGGAGTGGACCATCACTTCCATGATGAAATCAATGGATATAATTTAAGCTTTGGTCAGATGAGGCCTCAAGCTTGCAGACCATGCACCAAATGTTTATTAGTGTTTAGAAGGTCAGATAGGTGCTGACTGCAGCCAGGTGCTCTCAAAGAGTTTAGTTGTCTTGATCTGAGAAAGCAGTGAGCAACAGTGCTTAAATACATTTCTGGCTCTGGGATTTTCAAAAGCCTATGTGTTCCCAACTCCCAATGGCAACAAGGAGCCTGGAAGCTTTAAAAATCTGAAATAGGCACTGATCTGCATCCAGAGGTGCTCAAATATTTGTAGAAATCCCCCTCTAATTTATGCATCAGCCTGGTCCTTCCAGGTCGCATTTGGAACCATAAGCACTTCACAGGGCACTACTCTGCAAACTCTGCTCCTTTGCATAGCTGGGGGTGAAAAAGGAAGGAAAATGTATTATGGACATCAACTGCTGTTAGCAGTGTTGTGCTAGCCAGGATCTTAGAAGATGCCATTGTATACATCAGATGCAGAACCCAATCAAGCTGGAGTAATTACATTTTCCAACTTAAATGTTTTGCAGATGTGAAGCCTCTCACCTTGCTTTCCAACCTCCATGTGTCCCCTGTCGAGGATCTACACTGCTGCAGGTGAAGAAGTCCTGCTAGAGAGCATGGCCTGCATGCATGGGCTCAAAGGCTATGACTGCTGCAGTGTTGACACTCAACTCACTGAACTGGATGTCCAGGCTCATACATGAGCCTTTGAAAGAGAAAATGTAAGTGGGCCGACTCCCGAATACGTTTATAGATGTGCCAGCACGTGACCTGTGTAGTAACCTTGCAGTCCTATCCAGTCTAGATTTGAGTTCTCACCCAAGAGGACAGACATTTGTGAATTAACTGATTAATGCTGTCTTATCCAGGGGGGTGCTTACAGACAGTGAAATGCTTCTAAAGAACCAATCTCAGAATGACCTTTGCTGCACACACACGGTGCTGCCTCTGACCCTGCACACCTGGCAGCCCAGGAAGGAGAGTGGGTTTCAGAGCCATCAGCTCTGGGGATCAGGGTTTTTGAAGTCGTACTAGAAAAAGGTGGCTGATTCTTTACTCCATTTTACTCACTGGATGCCAGTGAAATGCTGTTGAAGTCAGTGAATTGCACTGCCATAAAACACGATACAACAGAGCAAGTATCCAGCTTGATGTATTTAATGTCAATAAAGCTAATGATGTTAATGACAACAGAGTCCAAAGCAGCAAGCAGGACTGACCCCTGGTCTCTCTGATTTGCCTCAGCAGATCACACCTTAACTCTATTATTTTCCTCAAGTTTTTTTTTACCTTGTAATCTTCCTGGCTATCACCAGAACAAAGTTCATCTTGCAAGTACCTCCTCAAACCCAAGCACATCCCTCTTTAAATATTGTTTAAATCGTGTCATTTGAAATGGGGCACTGGGCATAAAAAGACCTGACAGGTTCCCATCAGAAGGGTTAGCTGAAAACTGGGGGATTGGAAACACTGACTACAGCCAATTATTATTTTTTTCTCTTTGTTAATCCACTTTGTCCAAACGACATGAACATTTGGTGCATTTAGCTCCAAATATGTCAAATGCGCCTTTAGAAAAGAACTTCCAAAACCTAAAATAATCTCTTAAAATCAGATTCATTGCCTGAGCTCAAAATTATTATTCTCTACACAAATAAACACACACACTTGCGCACTGCAAGAATTGTCCTGGGACGGCACCGTGCAGTCCGTGGAGCCCTGCTAAAAAGCCCATCTTTCTGATACTGAAAGAGTGCTGCAAAAATTAACTCATTGTGCAGAATGGGGGGAAAAAAGGCAAAAAATTATTATCCCAGGATATAACAAATACAAAAATAAATTGGCTTAATTTTCACCTATTGCAGACCAATGGGGGCAAAACTACTTTAATTAGTGTAACAGGACAATAAGAATTAAATTGGCTTGGTCACAAGATTTTTGCAGGATGACACTGATGGTGTTACTATCCAACTTCAAAGATTTGGAAAGATGTGGCTGCTAACACTGGAGAATAGAAACCTGTTTTTCATCAACTAGGCTGGCCTGACAAATTAAGTCTGTGGAGTCATTAGATTAAGATAAGAGCTTATCTCCTAGACTGACATTTATTCAGAGGTTTTTATGCTGCTCAGCTAGTAATTAGTGCAGTTGAATTTTTAACACTGCTTTGTCCAGTTATTTGACAAATTTGAAATACATATGGTATTGATTAAAAAATAACTACAATCCAAGAATGCAAAATTATTATCTTGGAGAGGTTTTAATTTCTGGAAGAGTTGAGATGATGCTAAAAATCTTCAAGCAGATCAGAAGTGTTTCTGCTGTTGACTCATTTCCATACGCAGATTGAGAGGCCCCTTAAACTAAATTTTTAGGTGCTAAGCAGCAGATATCTGTAGCAAATCTGTAATTTCTCTCATGCCCATCCATTTTGTAATATTGCTGCTTTACAGGGCAGGAAGATGGGGAAGGCTGTGCTCCTGCTCATTAACGCTTGTCTGCCTCCTTCAGCACTCGGGATTTCTGGGCGGGAGTTTCAGAAGGATTCTCGTCTCATGGCTGATTTTGTGGGATAAGGTTTATTTTTCCTGTCCTAATTTTCTTGTAACAACAGATGGATTGTTCCACAGTGAACCAATGCATTACTTTTGGACACGTTTTAACATTGCTTTAGACTAACAAATCTCACTTATTTTTAAACAGCTCATTTTGGGTAACTGAAGATCAGAAATGGATTAATAATTAGTGATTACATGGATGAGTGTTTGTTTATGAACTTTGACAGGTTTGTTACAGCTACATCCTGGTTTTGCTGTTACAGCATTTGTTTTCTCTGAAGTGCAGCCATCTCGGCATCTATGGTTGTTACCTTCAGAAAGACACAGACGAGGGGACTTTGTGGTATTAAATTATGGTTCATCCAACTACTTTAATCCTATGATTACTGATATTTTTTCACCAAAAAACAAAACCAAAAAACATAATGGTGCACTGTGGAAAGACCCAGACCATCTCAGCCTGCCCCTTTGGAAAATAGGCTGTCCTTTAAATTTTACACCTTGCTGCCAAGACCCCTCATGCCAAGACCCCTCAAGTCAGTTGACTGACAGACCCAGGGCAGTTGGTTGCAGAGGGCGGCTGGCATCGCCACTGGCCAGCACTTCTGAGCCCAAAGTGGCACTGGTAGAGTGGTACATTGGCTCGCAGGCCAACTGGGACCTGGGTCTGCATGCTGGCTTTTCATGTCCACTTCTGTGGGTTTGGGTTTTTCTGGCATTTATATGACCCCAAAGCATGAAAGGAGTTAAGCATCTTGTGAGTATAACGGTTCTTCTGTGGTGCCGTGGATGGGAAAGGAGGCACCTCAGGGTGTTGCATAGCCAGGGGTGAAACCCTGCTGTCCTCTACTTTCTCAGCCAGGCCCACAACCTAGACCTGCCCTGACTGCGCTGTTGGGGCAGATGCTTTTGCCATCACTGGTCTGTGATGGTAAGATCCCTGATACTTCTCCCTGAAGGTGTGAAACCCTTTATAGTAAATATAAGCTCCATGACAATCATGACACTGGCCACCCCCCCTCCACCTCCCCCCGATCTGCAGGTGAGACAGGTCAGGAGTGCATAGAGGTGGAGATGGAGACAATATATGTGGCAACACTCATAAAATGGCCTGGAAAGAAATTTGCATCAAGCTGAACTACTCTCGTCAACCTCCCAAAAGCCTTAAGTACTGTTTGGCAGACAATATTTTCCCCTCTAAATTTTAGTTGTTAATGCTGCCGTTGTTGTCAACCAAGTCAAAAATCCCACATAACTCTTCAATATATAACTTGCTTCCTGTCTGGGGTGGCCAAGCAGAGAGAAATGGAACCCATTCTGGGAACCTCGGGAGAGCATGAAGGGAAGACCCTATTTCTGATGTCTCTAGGGAGGAACATGGCCTGAACAGAGGGAAGGGGAGAGATTTAAATTCAAGGTCTCCAGGATTTGTGGCAGCAGCATCCTTTTTTCCTAGGTTTATTTACCTTCCTGTGCTGTGCATTGCTACAGAAGCTGGATCTTCTCAACACTACCCAGGCAAGCTTCAGTCTATTGTTGCATTCACCCCCACACACACGCAGACACAAAACCAAAGTTCACACCTTTGGGACAAAAAAGCAGCCAATATGAAACTATTAACATAGCCTTTCGATGGACTGTGGAGATAGCAACAGATAGCTGTCTTGATGTTGTCTGTCACAGCTGTCCATCAACAGTGTTGGCTTATGGGGCAGTTGCCTGCCCCCAGAGTCATTTCAGATACCTCCTAGAGTGATGTCCATCCATGGGGTATTGTCTTACAGACTGCTGCCACCCTCCTGTACTTCCATAGAGACACCATTCACTTGCACCTTTGACTTGGGTCAACGGTTTAAAGACAACTGCTGCTTGATGGTGCACACAAAATGAGTTATTATTCTTGGTTTTGACCTAAGTTTCTGGAGACTGAGACCTTGCCCCACACATAGAAGGCCAAGGACTGACAGAAGCCCTAGCAAAAGAGAAGTCCCAAAAGGTCAGGAGAAGGGAGGCTGCAGACTGATAAACTCCTTTATTACAAGGAGAACTTTACTCAACTTTTGATGCCAAAAAGGACAGGCCAGAGTGGCAGGTAAATCTCCCTGAAGATGGTGGAAGTAGAGGTTAGAGCACCACGTGTATCTCACACGACTTAGTAAATAGTGAGATCCTGCAAAAAGAAAGATTGGAGATTTAGCAGCAGGAAGGTGTCATTGAATGGCAGTAACAGTACAACCATGCTTTACTCTGCCTTCCAGTGTCCTGCTCTCAGGTGGATGATTGCTCTTCAGCATTTGGCCAAGGGTCAAACAGGTGAGAGAGAATTTTTTCTCAAGTTTCTAGTGTTCCTAGGCAATTTTTAAAATGAGAGAAAAGGGCAATAACTTTTTTTTAACTGGCAAATATGTTTGTCACCGGATAATGCTGCCTGTCAACTTAGACATTACTCTGATTTTCTTTTGATAGCTGTTGGCTTCTAAGTTGGTACAAGAGGTACTCATGTCCCAGAAAAAAAAAAAAAACATATGCTTGCCCTTTTAAACTGGATTCCATAGGCCAAAATTCATCCATGGTAAATGTTTCACAGTACAGTAAATTATGCAGTAGGTTCTACACAAATATCCTTTACTCTCTGAAATTAAGGTGAGCACTCAATAGCACAAGTACATGGTGTAGCCATCAGCTCTTTGTGTCTCCCCCAGGCGTTCAACACTTCTCACAAATAACTACACTTTGCACTTCTGTAACACATCCTGTGACCCCACATGGCAACTGCAAAAGGTGGGGTAAACACCTCTATTTCTATTTTACAGGTACTTAGCTTTTCTGAAAGCAAGCTCAAGGCAGGTTGTATTGAACATCTAAGCTTGGAGAAGTCTTTCTGGAAAGCTGATGAAAATTATTCTCTCAAATATTAATGGTAAGTGGTCAATGTGACTGTTGGAAGGTGGGTTCCCTCACAGTTGTGAAAGTCCCACTCCTACAGCCCAAGTTTCTTCCCATTGTGGTGTTCTGCTGTACAGTATTCATTAAAGCCTTCGCCACGACATGCCGTTGCCGGCGTGCCAAATCCTGAGCAAATCACATCCTCTGTTCTTCTGTAGCAGATTTGTGAGATAATCTATTATAGATTAATCATTTCAGTCTTATGGTGCAATGTCAAAAATAAATTGGGGTTAGGAAGCTGGAGGGGAGCCGCTTAGGGGGTGCTGTGTTCTCATTGACGTTCCTTATTTGACTTGGAAAACAGTGTCACAATGAGATTTTTGGAAGTGATTGTTACCCCGTGGAATCCAAATCGCAAGGCAGAAATGCTGTGGAGTAAGTTTTCATCTCCACAAATACCAGTTCCATGTTGAACTGTAGATGATTTTCAGGCTATTTCCTTCTCTCTCCTCACAACACAAAACACCTCTGGGCTGATCCATTACATCTCTTTAGAATAATAGATGGCAGAAGAATAAACAGAATAAAAGTAAAGCCAACCCCTCTTAAGGACTGAATATCTGATGGAGACAGAGGTATCCAACTCAGGAGAGTAATACAGACCAGGAATACAGCCAAATTTACCTTATGAAAATATTCATGTGCTTAATTTAAAATATTCTCTAACATTTTATAAGCTCTCAAATGTCAGGCAGTGAGCGGTTTGCCTAGTAGAGTAGTCCTTGTTACACTCCTAACTGAATCACAGCAGGTCCTTGGTGTGTCTAAACCATAGCAGGGGTTAGTGCGCAGGGAGAGGCTATTCTCTTCTCAGCTCCCTGGTCTCTTCTGCAAGACAGGAAGATCCACAACCCTCTCTGAATCGGGTGTGAAGAGAGAAATGAGACATTTAGTTCTACCTGTGCTGCCATGTACCATCCACCTAGACAACAGGACTTTATTCTGCCATCAGTTCTTGAATGCAAACCTACAGAGATATCATGACATGCTTTACCTTCCGAAGGACGGCAGAATATTGCGGGGAATACGGAAAAGCACTATTTTTGTTTCAGTTTCTTTTGCTTGGGTGAAAAGTAAATCAAACCAGGCTCCATGCTGAGTGATATATCATATAAACCTCTGATGTGATATGTATCCAACAATTTGTTTTTCACTATGGTAGCTTTTCACAACCCATAAGTCAGATGGAACGTAGAGAGATTTCCTAGCTTGAAATGCAAAGCAATTTTTTTTAAGATACGCTGGGGCCTTTTCCCATACCAAGAACAGTTGCTGAAGAATACAGCTGCAAATATGTGCCAAAGCATGCTCACTAATGATTTACTTGAAAGGTACAATGGTAACTAGAGTCCCTTGCAGAGTTTTTCTTAGTAATTAATGCACTAGAAGTGTGCGTTCAAGCAACATTAAGACCGTAAGCAATAAAATAACCAGCAGAAGAAAATTACTATCAGGGTGCAATTCTGAACTGGTTTGAACTGATCCATCTTCTACTCGTGACCTGTCTTCTGTATTTAATGGGTAATTATGCGTCGTACGCAGCATTATGTGCTAAAAACCTTGATGTGTGAGGTGTGTGACCCTAGTTAGAGAAACACGTAGACAGATAAATGGATAGTATGTCAAAAAAGAAAATATGCTTTAAAATAGCATTACAACATTGATATGACCGACAGATCATAACAGTATGTTACTTAAAAAATGATGGGCAGAAAGCCTCAAAATGCTTGCTAACTGAGCTTGAGAAAGAATTTTCTCTCCTTGCTTTCCTAATGAAGGCAGTGCTGTCCCCTCCGACTCCTGCAGAGCTGTGAACTCCCATTTCCCTCAGCAACAAGGATAAGAACCAAGTTTATCCTCAGTACTAATCTGGCATGGGTCAAAGGATGAGCTAAAGGACCAATCTGGCACCCAAACTGCTATCACTGGGTGTGAACATAATGAATGCCACTAGGGCCAGCCCATGGAAAATCAGAAGTCAGAATTA
>JANIJG010005083.1:5456-15456 GCA_024611175.1 Megaceryle torquata | reverse complement strand
AGTAAGCTCACTCTCCGAGCATGTTCGCTGGTCTGTGTACATGCACCAGCCTCATCAAAAAGATGTACTAAATGCCAGATCCAGATACATGAATTCCAATTGGGTTTTGGTTTTGTTTTTGTTTTTTAAGTACATCACTGGTGTCCAGGGATGGCAAAAATTAATAGTAATGAGCTAATTACTATACCAGCTGCCTACAAAGAGGGGTCCTGTAGGCAGGCTCCTTCTGCCCATTTGCCTGCTGGTGAAACCACCGCTCTAGAAATTATAAAACAAAACTTTTTTTTCCCTTTATAAACATCTATCAGCGTCACCTTTATATGGCCCACAGCACCAACACTGCCTAGCTTTTAAGTTCTCAAAATCCAGCCAGAATCTCCCCTAGCACATTATAACACATTTTACTAGCTCGAGCAGGGTAAACCGCAGCCGTCTCCTCAAATGGATGGCTGCTGAGCTCCAGCTCCAGCAGCCTCGGCGCGAGGACGGGCGCACCATCTGCATGCCTCCCGATGTCCGAAGCCCGTTCAGAACTGCCAGCCCTTTGAAAAGGCAGCCTGTTTCTCTGATTGATTCACTTTTTAATGAACTGGGAAAGCCTGTGAACTTAAACCCTGACACCTCCACCTCCCTCCCTTCCTAGCCATCCCTGCAGCAATGTACTGATTATATTTCAAGTTATTATGGGATTAATAGAGCTGCCCCCGGTGCCTCTTTCCCCTGAACTTCATCAATAAAAGTTGTGTACTACTCTTACTCCAGCTAGTTTGGTTTCTCCCTGAATCTCTCCACATAACCCGTGACGTGTCGGCAAGGCTGTATCATATCAGCCCTTCAAAGCTGCCAACGCCGCTCGCGTTTAAAACCTACTTGTGTCATGGCCTTGCATAAGCTTTGTGTGTTTAAGAGGACATCTTGAGCTTTGCTGTGCACTGCATCAGCTCGCTAAGTGGGTAGCACATATTTAGCACTACTGAAAATAATGAAATAAGACCATCCATTAAAAAAAAAAAAAATCTAGTGTAATCTAGTGCTAGTGTAATCTTTCTTTGAATTCACAGTAGAGTTATAAAATTTCAGTAGAAGAGAAAAAAAAAATAAGTTGTGGGGGAGCAAAAGACCTGGGCCCAGCACAATCCAGTTTTTCACGCACAGCATTTCTTTATACTGTACAAACTTTAGGTTTACTCTTTCTTTGTTGGTGTTGTAGGGCTTTTTCCCCCCAATAATCCTATTTTCTAAACATATCAGTAAAAACATAATTAACTGGATCATTCCTTGGAAGGTCTGCAACTGTTTACAAAATAGCCACACAAACTGCCACCTTCAACTGTGTTGAAGCTGGAAGTTTTATGCTCTTTGTTTACAACTCTGCATCAGTTCCACAATATATTTAATTTTGATACAAGTTACATATAAAATTCTTACTGAGCTTAATGTTGCAGCAAATAACACATATATAGTAAATGAGCAGGATTTATCACTGGCTGTAATGCCGCAGCACATACTCAACATATATATACGGTGAATGATACATCCTCACACACTTGCAAACAAAAGGGAAATACGTTTAGTTTAAGAAGTGATGAATTGTGTTTGCTTTCATTATTCTCATTTTGTATGTAGGAGTGCGGAGATCAAGCACGGCCACAAAGAGGGTGGTTGGTTGGGCTCACATCCGTGAAGCAGCACACTTGCCACCGAGCAGGTTAGAGAAGAAACAGCACTTTGCTTCCCAGCACACGAGACGAGGGGGGATCCTCACTCACGAGGGATAGGTGTGGTTGGTGGGACACAAAAAATTCCATGGAGTCCCAAGATGCTCCCAAAAAGCGCAAGACACCTATCCAGCTAAAGCATCTCCCCCCAAGATGTTTTATTCAAACTTCTTAAAGAAGGAAGTGGCAATTTTCCCCTTTAAATTATTTTTTCTTTTCTTTTTCTTTTTTTCCCCTTTGGGTCTCTCTCATAAACACAGAGGCCAGAAGGCTATGCTTAAATAATTCATCTCCAAATTTGCAATATCTTTTTGAACTATAGCAATTAAACGGAAAATAGAAAAATCAGCTCAGCATCCTGTTTGGATGTAATTAAAGGTATAATCTGTTCCATTTGAATACTTCAGTGCTTACCCTTCTTAAAACAACAAATAAGAATAGTAGCTCATTTGCAATATGTTTTTTTTTTTTTCCAAGCCAGCTAAAAAGACTAACTGATGAAGCAAGAATAATAATTTTTAAATGTAGCATAAGCACAAAAATACCAACTACAGCCTTTGAATGAGTGCTGCAGATCCCAAGTCTGATGAGAGTTCGGTAACAAGGGGTATAAGCTTTCTGGCAAAACACTGAAGTCTTCTGCCTGTTGGTATCAGCATCTTGATATAGCTGATATAATTACCTATCAAATACATCAGTGGAATGAATATCAGAGGGTATCCAAAAATATGTGTGATGCATATCAGCTCAATCTTTTAGGGGTGCTTAATCTTTTAGGGGTGCTTAATCTTAAGGGGTTTTTCTCCTAATAAAAGAAAAATACTACATGCATTGCCCTTTTGTTTTCTATAAGCAGCTGATGACTTTACAGCACAATATCATTAGCCTATTAGTGACTGGCTTATGAATTTTAGCTGGATTTTTTTTTTTTTCCCTCCTACTGGACAATTCTCCACTGCTCAAAGAAATTGAAGTCAGGTGTAAAGTTAATATCTGCCTTGTTCATTTATTCTTCCGTAAGCAATCAAGATTTCCCCAAATCACAGGGCAATCTCTTGCCTTTTGAGAATTAATATAGGTCCTGTTCTCTCAATTTAGTTTAACAAAACAACTGGCATAAGTTCAATGGAAGCGATTATTATTCTGAGAGGTTACGGCGAACCGCAGAAGTTGTTAGTGAAAAGCTTGCTTGCAAGATCCCCTAAGAGGAAAAGTAGATGGATATTTCCAAATGTAATTAACAGCCTATTCCAACAATGCGAGAAAGAACCATCGGCCTCTTTAGCTGCAGAGGAACCTGGCTGCACGTGGAGAGCTTTGGCTTGCCCAACAGCCCTCGCTCGAGAGCAGAGGACGCGACGAGCACCAGAGGGGACCACAGGTTGCTCCCCACGGCCGAGAAAGGCAGCGGGGCAGGCTCTGTCTGCTGGGGTCCTTTCATGCTGCCAACCTCTCTGTGCTCGGCAGCACAGCTCCCGCCCTTGTGGGCCTGGTCACTGGGCCTAGGACCCAACCAGGAGGAATAACTCTATTCTATCTCCACTATAGCTCTTGCTCAAAGGAAAACAAGGAATTTCTTTGAGGCAACATCTCAAGCTTATTTTTTGGGCTTATTGCTATGGTATGTTGGACTGTTTCAACAAAATTGTTGAGGTTCTTTATGTTTTGTTTGGTTTTAGGGCTTGTTTTTCTTTTTTAAAGCGAAATGTACAGCAGTGAATAATATGAAAAAAAAATTAAAAGGAATTAATTTAAAAAAAAAATTTAATCATTAATAAAAATTGATTTTTCAAGCTCAGCATTTGTAAGCTGAGGTGAACATCTAATGTAGCAGGGAACAGATTTAAACAGATAAAATGATTATGAAAATGAATGAGTACAATGAGTTACACATGGGAATAAAAAAGGCACAATGGTCTATGTAAAAACAGTGAATATGAGAGGAGTTTAAGCTCAAATTTTCCATAACTTAGGCCACACCTCTCAAAATGTCCAGCCTTCCTGGGTGCATGTGCTTTGCCATTTGAAAGCTCAGGCCCTTTTCAGGGCTGGTCCTTCAGAAGCTTGAGGGCTCCCCCTCACCCCCAGCATTCCTCAAGCATCACCCTGTTACAGGGACAGCACTTGTCCAAGTCACTGGACTTCAGGTTTCTTTCTGACCTGTCTGAATACATCATGGTATAGCCTGTGCCTTTCCAGTCACTAAAAGGCTGCAGTTTATTACTTTTAATGCAGTAGCACTGAGAGGCCTCATTAAAATAAACCAGAGAACAACAATAAAAACACCACCACAAAACAAACAACAACAACAAAAAAAAAACCAACCAAACACAAAAACACACACACCAAAAACCCAACCCCCCATGCCCTCCAGCCATTGTGGTGCCAGGCCCTTGCTTGCCCTTCAGTGGACAAGCTAGAGGCAAACGGGGCAAAAATACCAACTTGAGCCAACAGGCAGGACTGAGGCTGCATCCCCAGCTACCATCTTACAGCCTCGTGCCTCCCCCTTGAACTGTGTAGCCTCCTGCATGCCCAAAACATCGCTGTGAACTTAATGCTAGAACTACTGCTAAAAGAAACACAACAACAGAACTCAACTTGCTAAAAAATACCCACAGAGGAGTAGGGAAAAAAAAAAAGAAAGAAAGAAAACGCCAAACCAAACAAAACACAACAAATCCTCAACACGGTCACGTCTGTCTCCAATACACAGGACTTTTTTTTTTTTTTTTTTTCCCAGGCCTTGGGCTCAAACATATGACCAATCTCCTGCGGGTGAATGAATGGCAGCTGGGCCATTCTCACTGAGGTTTACACATGAGCATTTTACCTGCTCTTTGCCAGGGGCCAAGAGCCTGCACACGCTGGGCACGTAGGGCAGCTCAGCCTGCACCCAGGTGCTTGTGTTACCCACGTGCCACCTGACACAGCGGTTTCCTCGGTGCCACTCGGCTACCCTGATGGGTCACACTTCAGGACTAGGACCCATTTCACTCCCCAAGGAACATCTCTGAGAGACACAAACCTGTTTCTAAATGAAGGAATGCTTATCTCATGCATGCCACAGGTGTGATGTCATCCCCGCTGGCTAAGGAACGAGGATGTCTACAGCCTCCACAGTGCAAAAATGCAGGAACTAAAGTTAACATGTCTCAGACGTTGTTGAAATATGGTGATAATTAAGAAATATAATTACCACTACAAAGTTAATTCTTCTTTCAGTTCTTACAAACAAGTTTTTAATTTGCACCAAAAATTTACATTTCAGATTTCAAGTCAACCACAAATGACTCCGAGATTGGCAGGATACTCTAGGTGGTGGCTGGCGGGTTCTTCCAGGCTTGGGGGCAGGAGCACCGTGGCTTCCCAGGAATGTCACAGGCAAAGAGTCTCCAGCAAAGCCCAGGTGCCCACAGGTACGCTGCTCAGATTGCTTTAAACTGCCTCGACTGTTGTACAAGTGTGAAAATAATAGCTGTGCCAGATAAACTTCTGCTTTTTATTAAAAAAAAAAAAAAAAAAAAAAAATTCCACAACTTATAAGGTAATTGATTGCTTTCTTCTATTCTTTTATTAGTTGTGATTAAGGAGCTCTAGTAGCCCTGTTTACACAGCTCTAACAAGTCAGGGCCTGCAGTGCGTTATTGGCTTGCGGCCCACAACTTGCAGCCCATCCTCAACAGAATCAATCTGAAGTTGAAAACATCCCCTGTAGGAAGCGTTCACATCCCTGCTTATACAGGAACAGAAACAGTAATAACTTCAGGTCCTGTAAGTTGCAAGTTCAACTTAGAGAGATCAGCCCTGACTTGTCATTGCTCTCAGCGTGTTCGTGATGAGATCAGAGTGCTTCACGGAGGACTCATACTTTCAACTTGACAAGGGACATAGGTGAGCGCGTTACACTTCACTGTTACTCGCAGCTCAGACTGCAGAAATAAAGCGAGAGCTCCTTGCTGTTTAACATGCAGTCAAAGCACTGCCAATCTAAAATGGCTGATCAGTAATACTTTAATTGCAGTTTCATAGAAACAAATTGCTATTTAATTGCAATAAGCTCTTCTGTGGCTTAGCTGGACCAACAATAGGCATACACCTGGTACTAAAAGTAACAAGCGGCAGCAATGGTTAGATGGTACTCCATGTGCAGGAGGCTCAGGCACTGAAATCAGACCTAGAACGTAATTTCACACTGAAGAAATATAATACAAAATATATATACACATAAATGTTCAGATCTCAATTTTCACCCGCTAAAGAATTTGATAAAGAACTTAAATTAAAATGCTCTTTTGAAATGCCTGACAGCACTTGCTAGCAAGTCATACTATGCCAGTAAATACTATTTACCCTAAAATTAGATGATGCAAATTTTATCAGTGTTAACTAACAGGGGAAAAAGGGAGACAAACCCAGTGTGGTTAATATTCTAAAGATGTGACTTAATTTCCTAGGCTTCATTTTGGTAGGACATTCTCATTTTATATTTCATAAGATACTGCATAACCTGTTAAAATATTTAAAGATAAATCATGTAGGACTGAAAAGACAGTATCTTGTTGCAAACAGAATTTGGTTTGGAAAGGCTTAATGTCCCACTGCCTGCCAGGATGCGTAAATCTCATAACTAGACAGCTGGATAGGTGAAAACATTAAACTCATTTAGAGGGCAATCTTTTTACAAAATTGTTTCATTAATAAGAGTGACAATTTATATGATTGAGACGTTTAGATGCAGCATAGACAGAGCATTTTAGCCAGGTTCACGAGGATGATTTCAGATTAGTAGTATTTCCTTTGATTTTTTTTTTTTTTTAACAGCATTCATTTGTGAAAGTCAGGGAAGCTCCCTCTGAATGATTATTTGCGTGACTTTTCAGCAGCACTAAATGCAGCGGCTGTGTCTCGGCCTCAGCGTGGCAAATGCACGTGATAAAAGGTGAACAAGTACCTGTTCTTCCTCACAGATCTCCTAAAAAAGCCATTTTTCACATAAGGGCAAAGCTAAGTGTTTCCAGTAGCCTTCTATCCACACCTCCCATCCCCATTAAAGCCTGGTTTATTGTCTGAAATGCCTCTGGTTTCAAGAAAGTGTTTTACCTAAAGCAAGAATACTACTTAAATATGTTCTATTGTATATTCATAGCTCCATTAGTCCTCCTCCAATTTAGCACATCAAAGCAAAGGCTTCATCGCTTGCTTGTGGATTATGCTAACATGAGTGACATTTGTAATCTTATAGGTCTGCAACTTAAGAAATGCTTTTAAAGTGAGCTATTAAAAAGGTAGTTGTGCTTTACAAACGAGTCCTATAATAGTTTATTTAAAGCCGCTAATGAACTTCAACCTCTACATCACTAAATGCTATACTACATTACTTACTGGAAGTTATTAGCCATCTTCTTAGCACTTCTAGGTTATATTGGACAACCAAAAATCTGTACATGTTAGATTTAAACACCGTACCTTGAGTGCTTATACTGAGTATAAAAAGATACCTACAGTCTCACTAATACTCGAATTCTATATTCATACGACTTCAAGTGTCATTTCAAAGATATCGAAGCAGCACAATTTGCAGGCCTCTACCTAAAGACATTAATGCCAGATCAAAAAGCTTAGAAACTTATTTAAAAAAAAAATATGTAAGTGCATTTAATTAAATAAGTCATACATAGCTTCAGTCATTTTATTGCTTTATGTTATGCAAATATTCCTTTATCTTTACTGATGCTGTATATTACATTTTCTTTTTGCTGCACCAGTCCTATTTTTCCTCAAGCACTGAAGTGTTAAAAGAAGAAATTCAGCAGACCTCCAATATACTAGAGGTCAAGGAAAAAAATCAAGGAAAAAAAAAAATTAAAAAAAACTAAATCTGCTGTTGGTTGTTTAGACAGACAAATCTATAAATCAGCTTTTTGTGTGTCAGCATCACAAAAAACTGTCAAGCTCACTCTGTAACCAAGCATGCTGAACAGTGAACACCTCCTCACAAATAGAATGAAAAAAGAAACTATAATCAGGAGGTATTTCAAATGTATTAGTCTCCTATAAATACGGAGTAGTTCTTTACAGTGATTTGTTATTAATTGTGGTAGAGGCAGTTTCCTGACTGAAGGCATGCAGTGCCCAGCCCTGGCTTCATGTTGGTATTCTTGCTACAAACAGGGTGAGTCTGGTTTTTTGGGTTGGTTTTAAAAAAAAAAAAAAAAAAAAAAAAAAAAAAGTCAGAATTATTCTGCCCAGCTCCAGCACTGAGCAGCTGATGGGAGAAGTCCACTCAATGAAGTTGCTCCCTTTCTAAGCTTAGAGGAGGCTTTGTTACTTGGGAGGGAAGGAGGGGAGCGGTGTTTGTTTGCTTTCAGAGAACAGATCATATTTGAGATCAGTTGGTTCTCGGAAACAGCCTGGGAAACATGTTTTTCTTTTCTTAAGATTATCAGTGTTGAAAAGTTAGCCTCTTAGCACAGCAAACACAACTTTCTGCTGTTCAGCTCAGAATAGCTATTGTATTCCTTTTTGTGCATACTCAATTCCAGTGCTCAGCATGAGGTACGGACCTTTTGTTGGTTTTTATTTTATTATGCTTTGACCTCTCATGCTATATACATACACTCAGGCTTGCACCCTCAGACACGTGCACATCCTTACCACAGATGATTCTGGGGAAATGAACTGGATAAAGAGAGCCCACGGTACCCACAGACATACCGTAATTCACCCCAGTACCCATTAGAATATATTGCTGTTACCAGAATTAAGAATCTCCCTGAAAACTAAAGATCATTTTGAAGTAGTGCTCTGTATCCTTGCCAAAAGTAACACAGTTAAGTAGTTTAACAGATTCTTTGCTGGCATTAAGACATTAAAAAAAAATTTTGAATGTCCAAACCAAAAAGCTACTTTTAAAGGTAATTGACAATTAAGGTAATGACTATGTAAGATATAGCTTCAGAATTATGTTTTGGATGTAGTTAAAAAAAAAAGCTTCTAAAAGCCATACTCAATTCATTGTGGTTTGTTTTACTTTTTTATTATTTAAATACACCATACTAGAGCAAATGTCTCTGAAAATATCACAAATAAAAGATTTTTTTCTTCATTCAGCAAATTAGAAGTAGGTGAAAATTTCTACACAGTAGCTGCTATGAGCCTGACTTTTTTTTCTTTTTTTCTTTTTTTGCCATGGGAAGTAGCAACATTAGGACAAAAACACTTACATGCATACATACATTGTATTTTACAGAGATACAATAAAAGTGTTTGTGATAGAATATCACAAAAGCCACATCTTTATCTCATGTTCAGTTTGATTGAAACACATTTCCTTACAACACTTAAATATACAAAGAGCAAATAGAATGTTGTTAAGGTAAAACACAGGGTACAAACTGGCCAGTGCCCTGCTAATTGTTAATGAGGGTAGAAAGCAGATTTCAATGCTTCTTTTAATTAGCTTCATTAGTCATCTTCCCCACCCGCCTCCCCCCCAGCCCCCCCCTCCCCCCCCAAGATGTCCTCCGGTGGATCTTTTTTCATTTTCTCTACAGTCTCCCATTAGCCCAGGTTCATGGAGTCCTTAATGTTCATATTCAGTCATTTTAATACACCAATAAATGTGGGAAGGGCAATCAAGAATAAAGAAGGTGCAATGGTATGGAGCTGGCATTGATGCTAGCTACAAAGGTGACTTGTCTACTTGGAGACATGGGATCCATCTGTGATGAACAAAATTTGAGATGAAGGCACGCATTCTGCATTACTCTGACCTTTTAGCAGACCTGTAAGAAATAAAAATGGGTATCTTAGCTAGAATACTAAATTTGAGATAGGAAACTACAACATGACTGCTTTTGTCTTTTCGTTATTCACTAATCTCTTTTTTATTAAATTACTTTCCAACTGTGACTTGATTAAGGCTTTCTACACTATCCATTCATACTGCTAACGTTTCAACTTCAAATAGCAAAAAGCAAACATTTTCACTACTAAAAAGAGCAGATGGGGAAAAAAAAAAAGAGACAACAATAAATAAGTGTACTTTCTGGTAACAAACCATACAGTGAATCAGGTGGGGTTTTTTGGGCCCCTTTTAAAAGGGAAGAAACATTATGCCATGCCTTTGAAGAAGCAAGCAATATGATCTTATAATTGGAAGAAATAGCGTGTAACACAAATTAGAAGTAAAGCCAATATCCTCCCAAGGCAACTTTGGTTAATATGCTACATTGCACAAGAGCTAAATATAGATATTTCAGGATTTCTCCCTCCCCACC